>PVMI01085005.1:0-34478 GCA_008528875.1 Aulacorthum solani
TTTTTTGAAATTTTAAACACAAACATACTTTAAAGAGTATTCTCAGTCGATACGAACTTCTATTTTTCAAATGACAATCCTTCTTTTTACTGTAAATTATTTAGTGGATAATAATTTTTTTAATTTTTGTTTTGTTTTGAAGACCTAATTATTTTAAGTTGGAACGAGTAGTTTTTCAATGATTAAAATATTCATACTAAAGATAAAAGTCCTTAAAAATGGTTTTACAGCAATATAAAAAAAATATAATATTATATCTAGTGTTTGTTATACTTGGACCACTTTTACAAATTGTAAATGTTTATAGATTAATATTAATTACTAAAATGTTTTATTTTAATAATTCAAAATTATACATTTGTAGAAAAATGATCTATAAAATAATTTATAATCAAGAGAGGGAGGGGTCACATTTGAAAAAATAGAAGTTTGAGTTTCTATAGAACATTTTTTAATATTACAAAAAGAATTTGAATATATTATGGTTTTTATAAATATATTTGAAAATTTTAACTGTCAGATTTTGAAAAACTGCATTTATTAGGATGGTAGGGGGGGGTAAGCAATGAGCATGTTTGATGAATCACCGTGTAAAATATACTATACTCAAATCTTCAATTTTACCCCCAAAACAAATATCGATTGTTCGACCTACACCTCAGCCACAGAAGAAAAAGACATCTCGAGTTTCAGAAGCAGATGAGCAATGTAATACAAGACTGCAAACCACACAACTATGCACGCGATGCTCAAGTCCGTTTGTCTGAAACAAACGAGCAACTGAAAACCGCTTGAGTTATGATTACAGCCTTCATCCAAGTGTGGTTATCAGAGAAATGGATAAATTATGAGTGTATAACAGCGGACTCAAATTTAAAATGAATGAAACCTCAGGAATATGCACGTAGGTGGAAATGTTTAATAGGCAGAATATAATTTGCGTGACTATCATTCTTTTGCGAAACATCAATCCACCAAAACTTTGCAACGGTACTTGATAAGTCTTGGGTTTCATCGAAGAGATGAGCAATATAATCAAAACTACAAGTTTAAAGGAAAAGATGTATTGTTACCACATATCCCAAAGATTCAGACATATGCCATTCGAATTCAAATGTTTGCTGTTTTCGGTAAGACTCCTTTAGCAATGACCATCAATAAAGCACAGGGATAATGGCTACAATTGTGAGGACTGAATTTGAGAAATCAGTGTCTCTCATATTGTCAGCAGTATGTTTCCCGCTCACGCATCGGGAAAACCTTCTAATTTATGAGTGTGTCTACCAGATGGTCAAAAAATATTGTGTGTGTAAAATTACTTCAATAGACAGAATTAAAACAAAATGTTAAATGTTCAGAATTTTTTTGAAAAATTAACAAAAAAACACAAGAAAATGATCAAAAACAAATTAAATATTGTTATAACGAGTTTCATTAAAATTAAATTTTAGATGAAAGCGTAGCAACGATCGCTAATTAGGTATAGCTAATAATAATATTAATGTGTACGTAAATATCTAATTTTAACTTATTAAAACAATGACATCAAAGTGTCAATAGTGTTCATTTATTCTATATTTAATGTTTAAATATTATATATATTATATATATTGAAATCGAGTAATGACGAAACAGTCACGGATCAACTTGCATTATATAAATAGTTTGACCGGCGCGATGTATAGGCAATTTCGATACATCTTCGTGTAAATGGATTTTTCCCCTTGGTATCGACGATGCTGCCGGGACTGCAACTTGCTCATTACAAGATAAATCTGCAATTTCAATCATTAAAAATTGTGTACAATAGTGTTAAACAAATATTTCATAAAGAATTTTAAATTTTTATTTATTAGAGTAAAAATACTGTAAAGCGTACATTTTACATATTTCCAAATTAGTATAAAATAATACTACTCCACGAAGTTGACTATAATTGTATTGCTACACTTGCCTTTTTTAAATTAAAACATTACTTCACTTAACGTTAAAAATATTCACAGATTTTTAAACATACTAAATTTGTATCTAAGTGTGATCTCTGAATATTGGTAGTATCTTAGTTTCCATTCATACAATATAACTGTTGTCTGTTTCAGTGTCTTATAGGTGTCGACTTTTATACTTTCCAGAAGCTAAACAACCACTTAAGCTTATATGAAAACTTTTAAATAACTCTTTCAGGTGAGAACATTTACTATTGCATATTATAAAAGTGTATATAACATATCGCTGTACTACATAGTAGGTATTAAATATAAATATTTAATCCGGGATAATTTAATACATACCATAGATTTCAAAAATGGTTATTGATCAATAATATTTAGACATTTCTAAATGTGACAAAATAAAATATGAATGACGCAATTATTGCACCGATATGCTTTGATCCAGATGAACAGAGAATAGGTGACCCGGATTTCAAAAGACCGTTTTCAAACTATTCACTACATTATATAAAGATTGACAGATGTTAGTCAATTGTAAAAATATATTATTTTACTAACTTTTAATTTTTATTGAAGATTAATATAATATAATGATATAAATAAAATGTTGTATAATGATGACCAGTAAACTGTAATTACAAATTAAAATACTAAAGCTATATTCTTCATTCAAACAATATAAAACTATAGGTATATGAACTGGATGTATAACAGATGATTTTATAAAATAAATTTAAACAAATTGAGAGCAAACCAAATTTTTAAAAATCATATTTTATTAGTGTACTCCTTCATTATGATATGAAGGACATTTAAAATTTCTAGATATCATAGTTTTAACTGTACGTTAATTAATCAATTAGGACATCTTATTTTTATTATGTAAATGAGTAATTAACCATAGTTACTTAATGACACAATCTAGAAGTACCAAACTTTTCTATACACCGTAGGTCATTGCGTCTTCAGATATTAATGAATATATATTTCAAGTTTCATGAAGATTAGTCTAGTAGTTTCAGAGAAGATAGCAATAAAAAATTGCATCAAATAGGGGATAAGAGGATTAAGTTTCGATTCAGTCAATCAAGACAAAATAAAAAACGAAATAACTATAAGTCATCAACATAATATGTATAGGTAGCTCTATAATATATAAACTATAGAGAGGACCTTTTTTCCAAAATTGTTTAAGTAAAATTATATAATAAATTAACAAATGTAGAGTAATGATCTCAAATTGAAAATATCAAATTTAACTCCTATAATAGTTTTCTTATTTTACCTTCAAATATTCGTTTGTGAAATCATAGCAAACGTAACTTTGAAATACATAGAAGTATAATGAATTAAAATATAAATTAAACTAACTAAATCGCATTAATATGAGGTCGGTACATATTTAAATATTTTATTGTTTAATATTATACTTTAGTCAGTTGGCTATACAGTGTCTGTATATAGTAGATATTTTTCGTTTTCCTTTGTGACTTGTGCCAAGTATTTTTCAGTACATCAAACTGAATTGTAGTAGGTGATTAGAGGAGGAATTTTAATCAGCACGTGCCTNNGGTTTGATTCCTTTCTGAAACTTTATATTTTAAAATCATGTGACTCACTATTCCTAACCTTAACTTGTTTATTTAGATTAACTTTTATGAACAGTGCATAAACGCATCATCAACACTATTCTGATCTAAGAGTACAAATAAATTATTTTTCTTAATGTACCTACGTAAGGCTACGTTTAAATTATATGAAGTATATTAATTTTTAAAGAATGATGTTAGAATTATTAATGTATTTCTTATTATATATTAAGTATATTATTGAGTCATTATATCGTGAGAGTTTGTGTTCTTGAAATGTGTGAGGATGAAGTTGGTTAGGTTATTAGTGTCATCGTGCAAAATATAGTGTATAATATAGAAGAGATTTATCAGACAGACAATTTAAACTCTTGAACAATTTGTCACGTCACGAGGGTTTTATTACAAAACTGTTCCAATTAAGGAAGCGATTTAATAAAATCAATCAATAGTTTCTCTAACCTAATCTTGTTCACTAATTACACATATGAACGATTTTGAATGTCACTTTATTTTGTGTGGAAAATATAGATAATATCAATATGCGATTAACTCTGATTGTAACCTATATATATTTTTGTACTGACATATTTATAAAAATGTAATAAATTACACAAAATAGAAATCTTTTACTAAATAATCGTTTATCTCTTTGATAAAAGTAGTGAATTTTTATTGAATACAAATATTGTGTTTGAATAATGAATGACTTTGAATAACGTAAATCCTACTAGTATTTATAAAACGTATTTAAATTTATTTAGAGTGCTCTTGAAAAGAATATAATAACATTCTGAAGCCTAATAAATTGTTATACTTTGGTATCACAGCCTTCTGATTCTCATTTAAATATATAACTATCAGAATTGAGAAAACCAAACTAGATTTTAAAATTTGTTAATAGTTTAGGCCATCTTTTTATTTAATTTTTTATTTAAACTTGAAAACACTTGAAACATTGAATTATTATGTTAGATGAATTATAACTGACCTTGTATTCAGATACGAATTCAAACACAAAAATACTAATCTATACTTAAGTTATCAAAAAAGGGGGTAAAGTAGATAACAGCATAGCTATGGGCTACTAACAGTACGTGTCGAGTATCCCTCGGCATCGAGTAAGTAACTGTTATGTATGTGTTCAGTATATGTGTTAAATTCAATGATCAATCACTGCTACAAAAAATGATTCTGAGGTTTGACAGCTTATATTATACCAAGCATATTTCATGATATTATGTTTTTTTGATATTGCTTGTAGTTTATTGAATTATTAGTATTACGGTAAGGTGAATAATTTAGAAACATTTCATTTATTATATTATTAATATTTAATTATTATAATTGTATATTATATCATCTATTATTGTGATTATAGCGTTTAAGTCAATTTGACTTACAGTAGAACAGTGTGAATAAATGGGTTCTCTATTAGAAACCGACACAACATTTTTTTTTAACACTTAAATATCATTGTAAAACGATTACATCAAATAGTTTATATATATTTATGTAGACAAGTTGAATATTGTAAGTTGTTTAACAATGACAAAAACTCTAAGAAATTAAGAAAAAATTATTCTTTTTTCCTTTTATATCCCATGCGATCAGAGTCATTTGAATATTACAAGACATGTACTCATTGAAAATTGCAATTTAAATGAAAAAAAAATGACACGCATTTAACAAACATGCTATTGTTGTTTGTACGAAAAAAAATTATCACCGTGGTATACGAAATCGCAAATATTTCAAATTTATTTTAGAATAGGTACATTTACCATTTACGTATACGTCTGTGCGCATGAAAAAATACAAAGGTACTAACTTTAGGTCAAAAAAAAAATAGCCCCAAACAGTAGATAAAAATACTTTTCATGGCGATGAATATCTGATGACCGGATCTAATAGGTCTCTGGTGGTCTCTGTTGGGTCTCAGTTGCCACTGACCACAATATCGCAATCTCCGTGCTCTACTGCAACGCCACGCACTGCGTCACGGCTGCGATGCGACGGTGAATAAATTTCATAAATTTGCTTATGTGTTTGCCCACCAAAGTTGATATTCATATGTGTAACGAGACGGAAACTTCATACGCGAAAGGTCACTCAAGAAGTAAATTAAGTTTTTTTGCACATCAGTTCAAATACCGGTGTTTCAATCGTTAATATACCTACCTACACTGTCGGGAATCGTTCTTCCATTTTAAGTCCCTAGGTATCGATCGCAGATGCTTTAAGAGATTTTCGATCGATTTCATAATCATATTATTGCGACTAAATATTAATAGGGGGAGAGAATTCTCAATACTATTTACTGTTGACAATTTCCATATAAACTATTATATTTTTAAAATATGTACTTGTACAATTCCCACATTAAAATAAATCAATTAAGTCTCAATTGGGAGTTATACACCCCCTACACGTTTATTTGATTAAGCTATATTCAATTAAATCTCGTGAAACGTACAAGCACATTATTGTAAAGTAAGTACAACGCATATTTTAATCAATAAATAATATAATATCATAAATGCATGTATATACGGTTAAATATATAAGAAAAGGGTATATCATCAGTGTTAACTTTCAGTCATTTCCATACTGTCATTTCCATTACTAAGCAATTCTGACACAAAATTGACATTAATAAACACCCTTCCACATTGTGAACCTTAATTATGTTATAAGAGTACAATTTTCTCAATCGAATGTTTATTACTTAAAGTTAAGACTCGTGAAAGCCATAAAACATTTGTACGAAAATTAAGGAAAATACTTTAACATTTTTAAAACGTCCAAGGTACATATAGTTCAATTCGTGTTCTATAAAATTGTCACTACGAAAGTGAGTGCGTAAAATATTTAGTATTGTAAAATATCCTGAGATATTATCAAGCTCGGAAAGCACACAAAACACTGTTAGATTTTCTACATCATTTCAATAATAAATAATTTATCTGAGTATGTAGTGTAGACCTGGGATCTATCTAAATATCCTAGAATGATAATTGTTTAAAGGACCTCTCAAAAACATCCTTTACCATTTATTTTTATTTTTTTGCTTTTTGTCAGCCTTTATTGTAGTACAAAAATTTAAATATTTATACCATAAGTATCAACAAAATATATGTATGATAGACTAATTCAGCAAACGGTTTGTAGACAATGAATAAACTATAAAACAAATTTAATTGAAAAGGCAGTTGTCAAATTATATAAAAATCCCATCAAATACAATTTCTTAATTTATTACAACTAGTATTTTTTGGTCTACTATATTCACTATGTTATAAAGTAATTTAATTTGAAAATTTGTATCATTTTTGTTATGGTCTTCAATAATAAATACATATTTTGGTAGGATATTTTAAAAAATTTACAAAATATCTCGTAAAACTAAAAAATGTATAACAGTTATTATGCATTTTTAACTAAACTCATAAAAACTAAAAGCATTGAACTTGTCAAAGCTAAAGTTTATTTTTATTAGATAACGCTGAAGTTGAATTATTTTCATAAATATTTCTGTCGTACGCAGTTCTATATTTTAATTTTGATATATCTATAAAACATATTCTATTGATTTTCATTAAGTATACCTTTTTCATCTCAAAAACAGTAAACAAATATATTTGAAAATTGTGCCTACTGCATTAAAATAATCCGTATCAACCGTTAGTTTTATTTATTCCTTATAAATTTTAAACTGTAATTATGTAAACTAATACGATAAAATTAAAGTAAAATAATAATGATTTTTCGATATAATTTGAGAGTTTAATGAAACCTAAATTAATAACGACCTTTAAGTAAACCTTAATGAATATTTAGCATCTATTTCACTTGGATTAAACCTGAATTTGTAATCTTCAATTACAATAAGAATTATTTATTACAAGGATTTAGTTTAATTCTGTAGCTCGTATGTAATGATAAAACACATGGATACAGTTGAAAGTTAAAATAAATAATCTTTTTTTTAGAAAAAAATCCTTAAAAAATATTCACTCTAAACTGATTTACATTATGATCTATTGATGAGCACAATAACTTATTTAGATTTATTTGATTTCGAAGTATTCGGACGAAATGTGATAAAAAATATATTACTACCTAGCATACAATCAAAATATATAAATCCCAGCTGGGTTCAGTGGTGGTTAAATTATGGAGGGGGTAAGGGGTATTGATCCCCCATGACATTTTTTTAAAAATATTTATAATACCTTGTATATAACTTTAACCATAAATTATATTTCTAATGATCAAATTATACATGTTGAAAAAAATAGTAACAACCCCATCGCCGCAAATATCAAAATAATTTGATTACCACTAGCAAATTTACTCAAAAATACAAAATACAAAAATACGAATACAATTGGATTGTATTCTATATTCTTATGGAAAGCTCCAAATCAATATAAGTATGATTATTATCAACAAATGGTTGATGCGACGGTAATACGGCTGTTAACAAACAAACATTGATAATAGAAAATAAAACATACAGTAAAACAAATTTTAACCCTTATTTTGACCTCAATAGTAAAACAGATGTAACTGTGACTGCTTTAGTTGCGAACCATACACACATAAATATTATAAAATGAAGACATTAGTTAAGTTAGTAACACTTATCCCAATGATTCACATTTTATACCAACACATAAAAAAATGTTTTCTGTAATATAAAATTAAAAGTCCAATAATAATATATTTAACTATTAAAAAAAAATATGTTTTCATTATTTCTAAATTCTAATCAAAATTAAAATGAAAAAGAATTAGTTCAAAATAACGAAACATGTAAAAAAACAGTTGAATGACTCAAAAAAATATTTTTATAATGTTCTTAGAAATTATTCAAAAATTGCATATTTGTAAAAGACATTTTTAAAAAGTACATAATTTGATTATTAAAATTTTTTGTTATAGAAACACATTCTAAAATTCTGTACTTTGTAATGTATACTATATTAAGAACTTCGACAAAATATACAATATTAGATAAAACTGATTTTAAAATCACATATTTAATTGCAACTAAATTTATAATATAATTATTTATTAGTCAAAATTTTGAATATTATAGTGTAGTGGTGTACTTTGGTGGATTTATTATTATTATTTTAATTTAACCTTTACAAGGACATACAACGATTGTTGAAAGGTATAGTTTCACAATTAATCGTACAAACCTGTAAGCCTCTTTTATATTGGCCCTCGGCCAGCTGAAAATCCCGCTGAAAATTAAGTCAAGAAATACTAACTAATGAAGACGTGTATGTGCTACATAATTTTACGTAGGGAACTGTATGGTAATTAAACGAGAAACGTAGATAAACATAAAGGACCCAGACTTGTAAACCGAAAGCCATTTAATTGAAACACACTTGTGAAAATGATAATAACAAAAAGCCGGATAGTCCACTAATTTGAGTGGACTATACGCCAGCGTACCATTTGTACTGATCTATTATAGTTATATTCGAACACTAATTAAATTTTAAAGCAATGGTGGCTTGCTTGTATACTTATGAGAAAAGAAATTATTCACAGCACAGTTTTGCTTTCCATCGTCGGAGAGATGTGTTTAAATGGCATACTCGTATTCTCTGCGGATTCATATTACACAGGTTACATAAGTACATTATAAATTATTACCTAACGTTCATTGTATACTGATCGTCGAACAAAACTGATGCATTAATTTGTTGTGACGTTAATCATCAAGAAATTGAGCAAAATTAAAATGCCTATTATATCGTTTTATTGTAATATGGAAAACGTTTATAAAATGTTCGTTAAAATACTTGCTCATAAGTTTTTTAAAGTTATGAATCTACAATCTAGTATTTTATATCCTCGTATCTTCTCTATATGAGATAACAAAGAATAAACAAATATCATTTAACTCGTGTAAGACTATTGTTTTATATTGGCAATAATTTATTATTTATCCTATACTCAACGATTTTTGTGTATAAAGTTTGACAGATCGATTACAACTTTTACACATCAAAAATTATTTGAAAACTGGAAAATAAGAAAACAAAAAAAAACCAGAACTCATAAAACAGAAATGGAGTATTATTCAGAATCGATTATTTTGAAAACTTATTATACAGTCACACAAGTTGTATACAACCCTAGCAATATAATATAATACTAAATAACAAATGTCGTGTTACATTATATTATATAACATAAATAAAGTATTGTGTCAATAATTAAATGAATATCAATAAACAAAATATTAAAATTAAATGTATATTTAGTATAATATAGATAGAACCCAGTATGTAATAGTGTACAACATATTAACATATAAATAAGGTCGAATTTGTATATTCATTTGAAACAATGTCATTGGACCTCACACTGAATAATATTTACTTTAAATTTATATTCGAACCTCATCACATTTTCATGAGCTTGTTTCAATGTTCATATTTCTGTTCTACAGTAAGTTATTTCGTAAATATGATTTCGTAACGTGAGCCACATGCATTGACTGATATCGATCATGTAAAACCATAAAGTAAGTATACTTATACCAAGTACAAATAGCTTTTATACAATACGATCCAGCCGTTGAGTGTGCATTAAGGTTGAAAATCGAGTAAAAACGATTTTTGGATCAAAACCCTTGTAAAATTATTTTGAGTGATAAATAGTTAATAGTAAATACCGACGTATCATTATGGAATTTAACAATTATTTTTAAACTTATTGGTTTAAGAAGCTCAATGTATTTATGAGCTTGCTGTATTCAATATAATCCTTTATGAATAAATAAAGTTCGTTATAAATTGGGTAATGGAAGTTGTTTTATTAAATGGCGAATAGCTTATACATGCATCCATAATTTTAAATGGATACGAAAATTGATTAACTTCTATTTTTATATTAGTGTTGTGTATTATTGATATATTTTATGCAATATCACACGATTCTATCATAATGGAATATAAGTAAACAAGTATAAGACACTATATAAAATGCAAAAGTAAATATACACGCATTAGATTAATCTTTAATGATTCCATATTACATGACATGCACAACCACAAAAAAAAAATAAAGATAATAGGTACGTAGGTATTTGAATAAATATTATATTTAATACACTTATCCATATATATCGTCTGTCATTTCAAACGTTTTACAGCCAATATAAAATTAGTATAAAGTTCTTGAAAAAAATGCTCGCAGAAAATTATTACCGCACTGCAGTGATAAGTATTCCCAACTTGGCCAAAACGCGTTTGTAAACTCGACTTAACTATACACATACAACAATAAAAGAGAGTGAAAGAGGGAGGATAGGTGGTGTGCGAGAGAGAAGAAAATATTTGCCTCACCTTTTCGCACAACCACAAAAGGAAATGGAAATTTGTGTTGGTGAAAGGTGTCAAAACCGCGGAACCCTTAGATTACGTGTCGTGAGAGGCGGCATGCTAATTTAAAAGAGACCACACCCTCTTGGTAAATATGTGTAACTAGTAGCTATAAGTACAATCGGTATCTCTATATGCGAATACATCATTCACAGTACACGTCGAGAGGCAAAAAATATTACAGCTTTAGTAGTATAATCGCCTAAATAAAATAATGAAATGTTTTAAGTTATTAATACTTCAAAAGTTGTATTATTCTATATTTTTGGACAGATTTAATTCTCAATTCAATTATCTAAGTTATTTAAGTATCTCAGTTAAAACTTACAATAATTTATGGAATTATATAATTATACTGAGATGTTTTAATCACATAGTTTCCGAAACTAAAAGCATTTCTTAATATTATAGTCTTTAGTTATGTTTGTATTGATTATTAAATTGAAAAAAAATTATAAATAAATAAAAAAATATATTCAAATTAATCAGAATATTTTTATTATTTTTATTTTTTATATCTTGAGAAACAACGTTTTGTTATGTAGTACTTATTACAATGTGAAATTGTGAATTGTGATGAGTGTAATTGGGTAGTGGGGTGTGGGCTTTAACTTCGGCATGGTCAAACAAAATATTATGAATTAAATTTATTGATTCCATAATCAATAAATTATATCCATATTAATAAAATAAAATAAATATATTTATTCACACAACAGGATAAAAAATCAAAGAAAAATCAATCTATTGATGAAAAATGTGGATAGCAAAATACTCTAGAAAATAAAAAGATACCTTCCTATACAGTATACAATATCGTTGTTCAATGTTTCAATAATTTATTCAAAAGTGTTAAAAAGAAAGTTGAGATAATCGCAATAAAATTATAAGAAAAGTTTTAGAGTTTAAAATTCAGTAAAAATAGTTAGGTATAAACTTGTAAAAGAAAATATATATCATAGAGATACCGATAAATTTAACAGTTTCCTTGTAAGATTTAAAAACAAACAAACTAATATATAGATACCTACGAACGAACAAACACAAAAACTAATTTTATTTTTACATTATGTTCATAAAATATATCAAACACATTAATATAGTACGATTAAATGTAAATTCGATTTCAAATCAATAACAACAAATCATAGAATAAAACTAATCATAGTAACATTTAGTATAAAATATATAAATGTATAAATAACAATGAAACAACAATAACTGGCAGAATTTTAAAATAAACCATTATTAGCAGATTTTTAAATAATTAAAAAAAAATTGTTGTTAAGATTTTGGAGATATTCTACACATTATCATAAAATTCTAATCAAATTAATCTTTTTTTAAATGTCAAACCTAAAATAAATCATTAATATTAATATTGTCATTAATCGTCAAAACTTCTAATTTTTTAGTACTTTACTATTTTATAATCTAATTTTAAAATTACATATTTTATAGAATTGTGTTAACTATTAATTAGTACTATGAAGCATTAGTGAACTATTTTTATTTAAGACGGCATTATTTCAAACTATTTTAAAATATAAATCATAAAATAACAGTTACTTATGAAAATAAATTATCATCAACAAGGTGGAATGATAATACAAATTATGAAGTCGACTTTTTTTGAACGTAAAATGATTTAATAGGATTTCAATTAATTACATTTAATTGTCAATATTATTAAAACCATTATTTCCGTTATTTTTAATACCGAATTTCCATTAGTCCAAAATTAGGCCCGTTAGAACTTCTATTGGCCAATTACTATGACAAAATTATACGTTTAAGTATTCTAATTTAACGTGTATACCTACGCGCAATATGTGTTGTTTTGTATATGATATAAACACACGCAAAACTACTTAATATGCTCACTTATGCAACTTTTTATGTTCAAAATTAAAATATTAATTATCAGTATTAAATTTTACCTATTTTTAAACTAATGATTTGAGCCATTAAAAATATTAAAGTATATAATATAATATAATATCACATATATGTTTTATTTATGACATTATTTTGATATTTGATTAGAAGAACTAAGTAGGTAAATTATATATTCTCAACATGATAAAATGTCAAACACATTACATTAATGTCTAATCCGTTTAAATAGAGTCTATAATCTACGAAATAAATTATTTATGACATTTCTAATACGAACATTTAAAATGACGTACAATTACGATAACTTAACAGAATCAGTATTGGGCATGGAAAATTCGGAGGAATTCTGTCTAAATGGGAATTCTGTCTATAATGTCTATAAGAGATTCTTCTGCATGTGCCTGAACCATCTCAAATATTGGAGCTCTTAACCAATGAAATGGATTTCCAAAGTATATGGAACACCATAATAGATCCTACCCGACGTGGACTTTTGACGGTCCAATAACACAGGAACTTCATAAAGTCTCAAGCGCAGTAATGACTTGAACCAGATCACTTGATCTTCAGTATAGACGGTAAGCTACAAACTTTCATTACCTAGTCATTAGAATGTTATAATTGTGTGTTTATTTGACTAATCGTTTTACCTAACTAATTATGGTTTGATTTGATTGAGTTTAAAACTAAATCACTTATTTATTGTGCTATACTTCCTGAGAACCCATACGATGATAATAATAATAGATGATTCTATGAACAGTGTTTGAAAATATTAGGCAAATTTATTTTTAAAAGTATTTCACATTTGCCCTTACATAAATCTTGACTAATTATCGAAATAATATTATTAATTATGTTTAATTATACCAATAATTTAAAAATATCAGTATATTAATTATAATTATTGAAAAAACGACCAATTATACAGATATTCCACGATTTTAAATGAGATACACTCATATAATATAATAATAATACATTTAAATATAAATCTTTTATTTACTCGATATAGCTTATTTTTGCATTTGTTCAATTAAGAACTTGATGGATAAACTATCAATAGACATCTAAAATTAAAATAATCACAGTATTTATCGTCGTACCTATATTAGCTGTTTTTAGAAATTTAAAATTTTAATACCATAAATTGTATAAAATATTTATAGTTCAATTTCTACCCCTTTTTCATGTCAGCGTTGAAAACAATATATTGGTTCAAATTTTTCCAGTATCTCATAACTTATACATCAGATTAAGTATGTTGTGAATTTAATATACCTAATGTAAATATTTCGATTGCATAATGTTAAAAAATACAAATACATAATACATGACTGTCAAGCTATCTTTTTATTATATCTTAAATGTATCATTTGTTTAAAAAAAAAAATCGAAAAGCATTTCAAAGAGTAAAATTAATTCGGAACATAATAGGCACAAAGTACATATTATATATCTATAGGATACCTTTTTATTTTTGAAGACAAATTGTAATTTAATTTAAAATGTGTAAGTAAATGAATAATTTATTTGTAAAATAATTATTTTATCACAATTTATGTAATAGGCAACCATTAATTGTATTGTATAATGGACTTTATAGATTTCACAAATCTTAAACAAGAATATAAGTTGCTAAATGATTAATTATTTGTTGTGGTAATATATTATACATTTATACTATTATTATATTTCCTATTTAATTATTGTAATTTTAAGAGAAATATTAAACACTTAATTTTAAGGAAAAATTAGTTATTTTACATATATACTATAATATAAGACTGTTTTGTGGTAACTAGTAAGTAGTAAGTCACTTTATAACTAAATTTGTTTTTGTAAGTTTACATCTACCATGACATAAGATGGTTAATTAATATCCCTATGAAGGCTTAAGAGTATTCTATAAGTTTTATAACTCAATTTTAATACCTTTTGAGATTAAATTTGTATTTATTGATTTATTCGTTAAGTAGTTAAACATTTTTTTTTTTTGCAAACGTAGTAATAAAGCAACAGCAATACAATAAAATATGCAATGCATATATTGGTTCAAAATTATCAAATTAAAGCAAAAAAAATTAGTCAAAGTTATGTTAAATGTATACATTTTTTTTTAATTCTTAATTTATGCGATTTTGACAAAAACTTTTGTATCTTAACTGTCAACTATTATTTGGAGACAGAAGAAATACAAGAAGAAAAAAAGTAATAATAACAAAAGCGAACAGATTATGTGTACAGCGCATACAGCAAATGTTTAAAATATTCTGCAGAAGAATAAAAATGTATACATTATATAATAATGTTATACAGCTCATTTTAATTATTGTGAATGATATTTTTTTTGTATAAAAATAGTTTTTATACCTAAAAACTTTGTAGATTTGTAACATATTATATTACGGTTATTACTTGGTTAATTTATAGCTTATGACAATACAAAATCCTATAAATATAAGATAAATATTAGTAATAAAACGATGATTTAAATTGCATGCAAGAGCAAGTAAGGTAATATTTTTGGAAAATATGCTAAATTATATTAATAATGTATTTTACTTCAAGTACCTGCGTAATCATACCAATTACAACAAAAACATAAAAAAATATTTGACGAAAATGTTTGCATAATATGTAACCATGTATAGTTACTGACCGCTAAATACACATGGACTCCAGAGGCTGCTCTCATATTGACTTAAGATCTACATAAGATTAAGCACGATTAGACGAGGTTTTCGTATTCAGTGCTCACATAAATTCAAATAATTTAATTGGCAGTAATTTTACCAACAATGCCTAATTAAAGAAAAACAAAATATTTTTATATTTTTTTCTGATTAAGTATTTATTTTTTTCAATAATAAATAAATTAGGTAACCGTACTATTTAATTTATTATAAATTCAAACTATTTATAATTATCAAAAAAATATTATTTTACGTTATTTTCCATGAAAGTACCTATAGTTCAGTTAATTTCTGTTTAAACCTTAATGCCTATATGTGTGTTTATAAAGTAGTAAAATAATTTTTTTTAATTAAAGTTTTTAAACATTAAATTAAAGATTAAGGAAAAATTAAAGAGAACTTATATTTAAACTTTTGGAAACTTTTTTTCTTTATTCAAAAACTCTTTATTTAAAAGATTTTATACTTCAAAATAAAACTGATGCGTTGGTACTCAAGTAAAATTATTTTACTGCTATTAGTTATTTGATAAATCTATCCTAAGATAGACACTTTCAAAATACCATCTCTAACGAACGGACACCTTTCGATTTCTATTCCGATATGTTTGCAACTATAAATTCCGAAATATTAAGTAACGATTTTTTTATTGTTTATGAGTTTATGATATACTTATTCTACCAGGTCCGGTCAGAGCTGTTTTATAACCCGAGGTATTCTGCTAGCTGCCTATATTTTATAGACATTTTGTTTTGGGATTTTTGATCTATATACTTTTCACGAAAACGTGCTAGTAATTCTTATAGTTATTACCCAAGGTAGACGTTTGACTGTTTGAGAGATGAGGCTATAGTCCCTTTTTATTTGAGTCCTAAGATCGATTTATTTTATATATATTTTATCTGATAAAAAACGTCAAGAAAACGACTGCTTAGGTACCTACTTCTGAAACAAACAAATAAAGTTATATAATATAATAATACTTATACTTTATCTACTTATAATATTAGCATTTCGACGTAAACACGCGTACAGGTATAAATAATCCTACGCGTACACGAATTCATTCAGCTTGACTTTTTTTTCCCATTAGGTCTTTCGAATATTTATGCATTTCGTATTCGGATCATACCCATCAAAGCATCCTCACACTAAATCCGCGAGGGCCTATTTAATTTGTTTACTCATTCCCATAGAAACGATGACGTACGACACGCACAAATGAATAAGGCCCATCGGTTAGCGATTCCTTAAAATGTACCTGGTCGAAACAATAATAATATGTAATTGTAAAAAAAAAAAAAAACAAGAAAAGCAAAAAATGGAAATAAATACTTAAATCGAAAGGGGCAAATCTGCAGCCGTCACGCGCAGACGGACCTGAGAACGTGCTCGCGCGTGTGTGTCTGATGACAAAGTGTGGAGGCAAGTCTGAACATTGCTCCTTCCACACACCCTCATCGCGATGGTTCCTCGAAAGAAATGTCGTGTCGCAAGCGTGCGAAAGGGACTGCCGCCGGCGGGGGCGGGAAGGGCGCAGATCCCGAAAAGAAGAACCTACAGCCTCCGTCATCGTCGTCCAAAAGTCACGTGCACAACGGCAGCGTGATGGAGATATACAATGGTTTTTCAGCGTGAAAGCGTTCCGACCCGGAATGATATATGTATATATATATATGTATAAATTATATTATATTAGACTGGCGCCCGTGTAATATATACGTACACAACGCCATAACGGCATATTGTACGACATAAAGAGTGGAAATCGATTCGTTTTATTTTTTTCTATTTCTTCGTTTTCCTCCAGGAATACAAGCGGCTGCGGTCGTATTACTGGCGCACGTGAGAAATTATTTGAGTCCCGATTTGTATGCAACACAAACGGCCGCAGAATCATATGTTCATAATATATACATATATGACGACGTTTAGTTCGGTTACGCTACGGTCTTGAGTTGGTTTGCCAAGATCACCGCAGCTAAGGTGACTTTGATGTAATGTTTGGACCGAGTACGTTTTGTGAGTAAACATCACGTAAGTCTATATTGGCATATTTTGTACGGACGGTTTGCATCGAGGTGTGATATAGTCACCCACGCAACGTAAAAGCGAAATTATTGCCCGCTGACCACCAGACCACTGTTATTTGAGGACACGCAGTGTTAATAGGTGGGTGGGGTATAAAACCAAAACTGTATAAATAACGATTACATAATATTTTAATAAGATGTCCAGACCTATGTTATCTTACCGATTAGCAAAGGACTTATTTGTAATTTTTTATATTATCGCGCGGTTTAACTGTTTTTAACACACAAAATATGTATTTCTATTTTTTATCGAATAAACTTGTGAATAAAACACTTGAAATATGTTATTTATGATAAATAACACTTGTTGGTCCTGGCAAAAAAATGCTCGAGATTATTCATGCAGCAAGTCCTTCTATAGAATTTTAAATTGCAAATACATTATCACTCGTAAGTATATACCGTCTTATAAATGTACCCCCCCCCCTGTATACTAGCTCCATGATATTATATAATTATATCACAACTTTTTACAGCTTAAGTAAGTACGTAATATATGCGTATATACTCTTATAAGAGGTACATAACATTTTTCATTTTTAATAATTAACGATTATGTATAGATACTAACTCATTCGGTAAGAAATAATATTTAAACGAGTTAGATTTGAACCCAAGCTATGATGATGCGATAAACAATTTAAACTCGTATACACCTACCTACAAGAGTTCAGAAGTATCTTTTTTTTTATTTTATAATAATAAATTACGAAAAACAAAAGTCATCGTGAGCAACTTTTTACTCGGATACCTAATACTGATTAAGTTCATAATTTTGCGTTTGTGCGTTTCTCGCTTATGGACGACTCCCAACTTTTTTAATACCCAGAGTTTTTGAGTGTAAAAAAACTGATTAAACAATATCAACATTTTCCGAATAGATTTATTTTATTGTGTTATACCTTGACTTGGGATGTACTTCAACAACTAATATTCTAAATGTACCTATACGCGTAACTACGTTAAAAATCTTATTAAACATACAGCAGTGGTGTATTATTGCTATTTGGTTGATTATTAAAACATTTGTGTTTAAAAATCGATGGTTCAATATTATTGTTATAATATTATAATAATTGATTAAAACCGATTAAAAAGTCTTTCTTTAGGTACGTCGTTCTAAACACACATATTATATATGTATACAGACACACACACTATACATACTTATAAGTTTATATATAGTTTATGTATAGTTTGGGAGTTCAAAAATATTACGAGTAAAAAATCTTTGAAAAACTACGGAGAGAAACATTATCATTTTAAGCTAAATATTTTGGGTATACCGAGTAGAATAGTAGTTTTTCAAATGCGATATTTTTGTTGACTTTGAGGTAATCTGAAGTGTACGCAAAAAAAATATTATAAGTAGGCATATTATATTATACTTACATATAGATTCCTTGCTACTTGTTTTTCAAGGATAATAATCCTTGGAAAACGAATCGATCGAATCATAGGTACAGCACTGTTATACTTTATAAGCTAAATAATATTTTATATCAAATTGTAAATTGTAATTGGTATAGGCACGTGCCTACATATTATCAATACTAATCTGTTATTTTGTGTGACTGATTGCTTTCCAATTCTGTCCGTGGATCGCGGGTGATATTAAAGTATTATTTACGCGTACTTAAACGGTATGAGATTCCGTTGGTAGACTTTTCGGTTATTTACACAAACTGTTTGTAATGGTGTGGAATTGTCGAAGAAGATTCAGCTTCCTGTTTACTTCGTCTAACACGGAAAATAGCACGTTATATATACAAGTTGGTATAATGGTTATGTTGCGTTCAGAGACCACACAATGCAATGGATTGTATGCACGTCCATAACGTAGGTAGGTACTCTGGATTCCTGTAGAGTGCAGAGATAAATATATTTAAAAGTTCGTGCGGAGTGTGATTTTCATTTCCATAATAATAATATAATGTGCGTCTGTGTGTGTGTTCCTAATCTAACCTAATCTTGAACAAAATCTTCAAGATAGCAGGAAAGCAATTTCAAGAACACATTATTGGTAGTATTATTTTTACTTTTTAAATATAAACAAAATACATAAAAACTTTTATTTAAAGGAGTTGACTGAACTTTTCTACATTTCACTCATATAGCGTCACCGAATCCACCATTTTTTTTTTACAAAAAAAATAATGATTTTTAGTTTTTGAATATAATAGCAAAAAATATATATAGGTCTTGAAATGTTATTTTTTTTTTATTATTATTCTATAAATTTGTCTATAAGAAGGAATATTTCGAAAGTTTCATGCATGCAATTATACCTGTAGGTAATATACTTCCTTATAAGTTATATTATATCGGAGATTGCTATTGAAAGATAAAATAAAGGAAAACGCTTCAATCTTCCCAATAATTTTCTAAGTGTATAGAAATATCACTGAACAATTTATGACATTTAATCATTTTATACATTTTTATCAACTTTTAATAATTAAAAATAATTAAAATTAGAGACTAAATAAAAATTAAGATGTGAGATAATTATCAAAAATAATGGAAATCAAGGTACTATTCTGAATGTTTTACTGTATAATAATGTTAGCAGAACGTTTATTTAAAGTTAAGTGCCTGCAAATTGAATTTACAAGGAGATATATTTTTGGCAATGTATTAAACACTATACTATACTTAACAAATAATAATTTCAATTCTTAATCACCATAAATATAAATTTTAGTTTAAATTGTTTAAGATACAATCGACTGTGTGGATCAAAATCCATAGTGGAACTGTATAACAATTTCAATGCTGTTAACCCTACTAAAAAAAAAGTTAATTCGTATAATAATATAAACATTAATATTTCTAAAATTTTCGTATTTTAAAATTATATTCACTGCTGCAGTTACACAGAACAATAATGACAAGGAATATATATGTTGTATTTATAAACACATATTTTATAAGTGTTACAAGTATGGAACACTTTCTCGCATTTTTTCCGTAAAAACTGTTAGAAAATAAAAAATAATAATGACAGTACAAAGAATACTTGTCGTAGAATTCAAAATTATGTTTTCTTGCTTTGTACCACTAATTTTAGCACCCCCTTAAAACAAAACGAAAATTAAACGTCATATGCCTACTTAACCAGCTGATTATTTTATCATAGGCCACTCATTATTCACAAAAACTATCACAGTTTTTAATAATATTTCTTTTGAATAATTGTAAGCAATAAAAAAAACGAAAATTTCCCAGTATATAAGGTAAGCTCAGATTGCTCCTTAAATTCACAACGATATTCTCACATGGCTTATGGCTACTATAGTAATAATATATTTCCGGATCCAACCAGACGAAGAGATGGTTTATTTTATTGGATACTCTATACGCAAATTTCCACAAGGACCTCTCGGCCTCTTACTGTTCACTGAATATGATAGTCGAATAAAGAAAAAGGACATCAAAAAATACGTATTCGGTATTTACAACATAAAGTGACGGGATCAATGCGAAAGACCTTCTCGTAGCGAAACAAACAGTATGATAGCGACATAACCTCGAAAACAACGATGATTGTTTCCAAAACCTCACGTCTTATCCCACATCTTCGTTGTGTCTCGTTCTAAATACAATTTTTAAATGACACTATTTCAGTAAAAAAACTGATCCGATCATCCACTTTAAGGAAGGTTTCTGGTAGCAAATTAGATCAAGTTTGTATTTTAGGTGATCAAAAGTAGAAATTCTTGAGTACTTTTTAAAAGAATCAAGAAAAAATAAATAAAAAAGTGGTCAAGACGTGGGTATCGCTCTACTGTACAGTAAGTTTGGAGTGGGTCATGTAATGGATGTAAAAAATACAGTGCTTATTTGTCTTTAATATTTTTTACCTAAATTTATAAAAACTTTTGAAGAACCTTGTATTGAATTTTCAAGTTTTTGGGTGCTACGAAAAATGTAGTTGAATAACATTTATATAGAAAAAAATGAATAAATGAATCAACAATTTTTCGTGCTTAAAATAAAGTGTAATGAATTTCTCAAAAAGAGTAAAGAAAATGATAATGTAAACAGTTATTCGTTTTTTAATTAGATAAAACAATACATCAAAAATCGATTGATGAGAAATCGTTAATTAACGGGTTTAATGTGGCAATGTCATAAAAATTTGAACTTCAAATGCTAATTAAAAAATTAATCTAACATATAGGTATCAAATAACTTTTTTTTGTCAAATGAATAAAAAATTCCTCATATTTTTATTCAATTTTCAATCTTCATTTTATGTATTTCAAACTCAAATGTTCATGATTTTCAAAACATTTTTCTATATTCTAATTTTAACCTCAAAAAAAATATTGTGTTTATGTATTTTTGATATTTTTTAATTAGTATATGAACAAGTTATGAAGAATCTTGTAGGTAATATATTTTCAAACCTATTGATCAAGTTAAAAACTTTTATCGTCAATTATAGACAAAAATACATGAACATTCCTGATGTCTATAAATAGCTCGAAAAGATTCAAAATATTTTCAAAATGTTATCTCGTTTGGAAAATAGGTAAATAAATATTTAATAAAAATTTAAAGTATCTCAGTTTATTTTATTTGAGTATCTACAAAAAAACAAAATCGATTTTGTCGAAAACTAAATTAACCTAAAAATAAGGTTATCTCCGCTTGATGAAGCTTGATACGACAATCATTGAATTCATATTTAACACATCCATTACTGCAGTGACCAAAGAACCATTTGAACTTCAGACGCTAATAGAAAAATATTATGCTAATAATTCCATCATAGGTACTACCTATAAGCTTTCCGCGCACCACAGATTAAAAAACTCATCTGCATTATACTAATTATAAAACATATTCCCAGCATTAATCACTCCATATGTGACCTTTGGAAAATTTGGATCTACTGTAGGTACTTTCCTATTTTTCTTTTTATAAATAGGTATAAATACATAATTATTTTATGATTTACATAAAATGTCCCGTGAACGAGATGATCACGCTCAACAAATATTGTGATAATTATAGCGATAAATAGTATAACATCCACTGATAATCGAGTGTTTGACTGATAAATCTGATATAAGTTCTAGTTTTGAACCATACGAGATACGCAATTATATAAATTGTATTATTATATTATTATTTAACGCTCGTCGTTCAATAGTGCTCGTAGACGTCATTTCCATTTCCCAATGTCAATGTTTTCGCTGAACGTGCCAAAACAGTCGAACAGATTTAGTCAAATTAAATACGGATGGGTGTGTTTCAGAGACACAGTGGATAGGATCGTTCGAGAACATGGTAAAGAATTCCATTAGAGTACGGGTGAGCGAATAAAATAAATGGCACCGGCTGTTAATTGAATTACGTTTGCGGAAATTGTGTCACCGGTGATGATATATACCTATATGTTATATACATAAACATATGCGAGCTTGAAGTTCATAAACAAGCGGATATTTTACTCTCCTGTCCCGTGATGACGATTTTCGGCCACTTAACTTTACTTCTGTCAGTAGACGGCCATGTAAAACCTCTAAAGAGGGAATGAAGTATAGTTTGTACACATAATATTATGTAATATACCTGTTCAGCAGTGCGATACTACGATCGGTTAAAACCGTTAAACGATTAATCGAACTCCGGGGTACCGTGAATACCGAAGGAATACAATAATTATAAGATAACACTCCACCAATCAGCTGATAATTAAACGATTATTTAAATAAAAGTTTGTACAGTTTCCCAAAGATGTCTCAAGTATGAAGTAGATAAATTAAAACTAATAAATATTTTTTTAAGTTGCTCAATAATTGAGCATCACACAATAACGACGCTGAGCGAAAATTAAATCAATTACTGTACATTTATTAATTTAATTACGAAACTTCCACAGCATATTATCTGCAATTTCCTATTTAATCTACCTAGAAGTAACACCTTATAACACCATTCGTTTCAATAGCTATAAACTATACTTGGATATTAATAAATGGCATAGATACTACAGTAGGCACCTACGTGAAGAATATAATAGGTAGGTACTTAAAATATGTATTTGAATTTTGGAATAGGTTCGTACATCGTTTGAATATTTTTTTCAGAAATTTAAAAGACAAAAACAAATATTTTCCCTCATTTGAGAGGGGAGGAGCAAGGTGAACATTTTCCCTTGTAACATTGTAAAACTAATGCAATTGTTGGTAAAATAACGTATAACAATTAATTCTTATTTTAAGGAAATATAATATTGCGCATGGACTAGAATATTATTGTAACGATAATTATTAGTATTTATAGTTCTCTTGTACAAATATATAGAAGCTGATACTAAAATATAAAAATTCTAAAAAGAAAACCATTACTCTTAAATGTATCCATGATTTCAAAAAAAAAGACAATAAAAATTTCGATTTTTTAATTACGTTTATCGGTCGTGTTTCATATTGTTTTTAAATTTATGAGACCTCATTAATTGTATAATAACCTAACCTAACCTCTAGAAAAATATATAAAACGACACCACTAAAGTAGGTACCGTACATTTTTAGCTCCCCCAAGTCTTTTTTGCTGTAAAATTAGGTTATATTTAACTCAGATACGTATAATTGTATAAGGTTATGTGAAATGGGAATTGTATTGAGATAAAAATGTAAGTGGAAATTAACTTGATAGCAAAGCAATCTATTTTTTTCAGTTATGACATGATCAAAACTTTTAATCCATCATATTTAAAACTGAAATATGACACCACTAAGAGTAGGTATTCAGAATACTAAAAACTAATTTATAAATTGTTACTTAATTTTCTTCTGCAATAACTATTTAGTTTAGATAATATTATGTGTTTGAAATATTAATGTGCTGAGTTATTTAAGATTAAACAGCTTTAGCTAGGTTAGGCATGCCATAGAAGTTTAAAGCAGTGTTTCCCAAAGGGTATACTTTGATATTAAAAGGTTTGTCGCTAAGTTAGGTTTTATATCAATTTACCCTTTTTTTATTGAAACATTTTCAGTACAAATATGAATATTTTATGAGATATGAGTATATGACTATTTAGGAAGTCAATGAATTATTATAAAAAAATAAACAAATTTGTATTTCAACAGTCAGCGGTGTTTGTTTTTTCGAACCTATAAAGTACTTGCAATTGAGAATTACAAAATATGTCTCAGAAATGTGCCATAACATAAATATTACCAAATAATAATGTTCTACTGGAAAAATACATTTAGTATAAGTTCTATTATTTTTTTCTAAATAATTGAATTCTTTAAATACAAAATCACAGTCAACTATTTAGATATACGCGTTTCCGCGTAACCATGAATAACATAAAATAAATTCTTATTTTCAATTAAAAAAATTAATAAATATTAATATTAATGGACAATATTGATGGTCAAATAGATTATTAAAATAATTAAATATTAATTATTCGAATTATATTATTGATTACCTAATCGATTATTGGCCATTGTTATAATAAACAGTTAACAAGTAATAATTCCAATTATTGATACGATTCGCTTAAATAGAAATACATAATGTAAACGAATGTAATATTTATGCTAATACGTCAAAATTATGTACACCATATTATTGGAATCAAATAAAATCTATGAAAAAATAACACCAATATAATATTGAATTTTGTGCTGAAGATTTTAATTTATAATATTAGTGGACTCATTTATCAAACACTTGTTCCTTTTTTCATTACTTTTGAATCGAAATAATAAATCATTTAAAATGTGCTATCTAAATGACAGTTATCACTTTTGTCTTTTTTCATACCTGGTGTAGATGAATGACATAGGTAAGAGGTAACTAAGTAATGTTGTAGTGAAAAATAAATTTAGAGACCCCTATAATAATAAGAAAATCCGGTAAATTACAATTTCCTCAATTAAGGTAATGTCTAACAAAGGGTTGAAACGAGGAAACGTAAGGAATCTCAGTCTTCCTGCCTCAAACTTGTGCTTAATATAAACTCTTTTTAACTTATTCTTCAAAATGTATACTGGTACTCTGAGCCATGAAGTCGAATCAATATTTTATTTCCTATTCAAAATTACTAATTATTTGTTTTCAAAATTGTACCATTTTGGATTTATCAGTGTTTATAAGTAGATTGGTAGGTAGCTACATTCTTGTTAGTTTGATAAAAAAAAACGATTGACCGGTGAGCCTTATTGACATCCACACGCCACATCACGTAAAATAATATTTCATGTTTTGGTCTTAAGAAAACTATTGTGTGCAATGAAATTCTAAAAAAAAATATAATAGATGTTACTCTTATATTAATATTGTTGATATTATAGAAAGCAATTTAGTTTTCGAGCGAAGTGGAAAAATATTATTTTTGTTTGGTAAATTAATAAACCTTTACCTAATAATTTGTTGTACATGACAACACTGCATGGATCGCTCAAAATAAAATAGGAATCACAGTGTCTTTTGCGATTTTGTGAAACTATAAGTCTTGCAACCAACTCGCTCAATTATGGTAACCTCCGTGAATTCAATTTTTATCATATAAACACTGCACTAAATATTGTGTAGACCATTAAATTATTTTGTTTAAAATACAATAAATAGATAACTTTAAGTACCTACCAGTAACTTTTTTTAAACTAAAAAGACATAAATAATCAATATAAATTCTGTATTCTAAAAAATAAAAATAAACATCATAAATTATTATTTTAGGAAATTCATAAAATATTATTAAGTTACATAATTAATTGAATAGCTTTGATATACGGATATAATAAATACTTAATAAGAAAATATGATAACCGCTAGAATAACCAGTGTTGATAATATTTTAATCATACATTTACTTTAAGACGTTGTAAATTTATAACTTGTATTGTTTTATAATTGATTATTGTATAATATGGGTAAATGATTCAGTATAATACTATATTATATTATTAGGTTTATAAGTGTATAAAAACCCTATTGAAATACTTTTTTTTTTAAATTCATATCGCTCAAATTGAAAATGTTAAATATAAATATTTACATTGTACTTGTACATTCTGCACAGATACATTAAGTTACTGCAATTTTTTCTTAAATAGTTAAATATGTAGGCAGTCAATTTTTTCAGATTCTGATTTTTAGAATTTTTATAAGTACAATTTATTTGAGATATATAATAATCTGATTGTATTTGAAAATTTTATATTTAAGTGTGGGTACTAAATATTCTAAAAAATCAGAATTTAAATAACTGAATTATTGAAGTATGAAAGGGAATGAGGAAGTTTGGTGTACACGTGACGTAATGTGCCTATCATCTTCTGCATATTTTTCTTCTCGGCACACCAAATACAATATTATAATAACGAAGATTTATTTTGGCTATTTCATTATTATGGCATCTACAGTATTATTGCTAGTGTTTTTATTAAACCAATAGCTTCTGAGAGACTCTTGAGACACATTTTTATTATAATTAAACAGCTCTCATAAATTGTTCATCCTACACCTTATTCTGAGTATATGATATACCCTGCTGACAGATCGTAAAAATAGTTTCAATAAAAACATTTTTCAGCACTTCTTGAATGAGTTCGGAATTCTACAATTTATTAGCTGTATTTTATGGCTATGTCCTGCATTTATTAATACGGAACTCAACATTTTATCTATTATTCATCCAATAAAACGTAATCTGATGGTTCAATATCGTTTATTACTAACGTTTAGAAGCATATTTTTGTAATCTAGTTGTGTAAGAATTTAATGATCGATTTTTCACATTCTTCGCCAATATAAAAATTGTTTATGATTATATATCAATTAAATATACTGTATAGTGTATATGGTAATAAAAAAACCAATAACAAAATACTTATATAAATAAATAAATAAAAGTATATAATGTTATAGTGGTGATACCCTTTGTATAGGTAGTTTAATTTTCAAACGGGAAATATATTTCTATGATACCTATATACATTACAATATGCAAAGAATATGAAATATTATAACAAGAACATGAAACAGCTGGTTAGAAGGCATTGAAGTAAAATCATAAATTTATTAAGTTTTTTTCTTTTATTCTTTAATTATTTTTTTGACGGTATTCGTAAATCATATAAATATATTATACTCATTTAAATAATGAAAACTCTTTTTTGTTTAGTTGAATACTACGCGTGATACGGCCCTGTACTCCACAGTTACTGAAAATAAACCTACTTAGTACTTATAAATTTAATATTCATAACTTGTTGAATAATAGCAGAATAAACTATTAGTCTATATGCAGAAATATATTCTTTTATAAAAAGTGCCTCTATGATATAATTCACAATATTACTAAAATATATGTTCAAAATATAAAATTGTTTATAAGCATAAGTTTACCAAACTTTTTCTGTTTTCTTTTCAAAGTCATTATACATTTTTTTGAATACTCTGATACACATCAGATAAGTTAAGACAGTATTATAAAGTGAGCTTTATGTAGTTACACAGTGTAAGCACATAACAAATATTGAATGATTTTACATTGAAATCACATTTAAATAAATCAAAAATATATAGCAGTCAATATTATTATTTAATTTTTTGTAATTATTGTTGTGATACACTTATTGTTTCATCTTGTGTTCATGAAACAATTGTAATCTAAATATAATTTCTCCCTGAGCTAGAAATATATGCCTAAATGACACCAACACAATATTATAACAAGTAAAATATTTCACTTTTCTGTATATATATGAATATATTATAAATGTATGTACTTAAAACAATGGATTGTTGGTGTATTCAAAATTGACAACACCGTTATTCCCTGATTACTTTCGATTGATAGTTATAAATTCATTAAAGAATTATTTTAAGCATCATATATTGTATTAATATAATACAATATGTTCATGTTAATTCCATTCAAAATTAATGAATAAATAAATATTTACGAAATTAATGAGTTCAGGTGAAGAAGCCTTTATAATATCACAGTACCTAACTATAATCTTATATCATTATTTATTTTAAAAATTCCACTATCCTTAATATCCTGAATTCCTTTGTCAACAGTCAGCTAGGTAGTTTTTGAAGTATTACAATATTTTAGACCATTCAAGTACACTTAAAAAGATCAAACAAATGTTATTTTCTATGCAAAACTTAGATTTTTTATAATGTTTCGGGATACATAGTAATACTTATTCAATAAATGTATGGATGTCTGTTTGTTCAGATTATTCAAAACCCAGCATACAAATAATATAGCAATAATGACTGGTGCAATCAAGGATAATAAAATATAACAATTATTAGTAAAAACCAGAATTTAATATTAAATTATGTAGGTACACATAAAAACATATAAAAATGTAGATAAGATCACTTATAAAAATTATATAAGTACCTATACACGAAATAACATTAAATCAAGTCAAATTATGAAGAAAGAAAATTCTTCACACTAGATATATACAATTGCAATAAAATAAACTTTACATATATTGAGTTATACGTTATCTCAGTGTCTGCTATATCAACACTATCAGACAATAATATACCAAATGAAATAGGTAGCTTAAAAACAAAATTACTACTTTTATGGGAAAGTTACCCCCTAAAAAAAAAATACAAAACCATTATCGATATTAACTTAAGAATAATTATTTTCCCCCTAATTTTTTTTTTTTTTACAATAACATGTATTGTATTTTAACCTAATTATAATATATTTATAATTTATGATTTTTCATTCAAAAATACCTAATCTATTGCCATACTGTCATTTACAAAAAAATGGACCTATATTTATAATATTCTTATTAAATAAAAATGTCTGTGGGCAGCTAAAAAATAAAAATACGTACTCGTTTAAGTTAACTGGTATGGCATTGATAAATTCAAAGTCAATTAAATATCAATAACATTTTTAATTATTATCCTCAAAACAATATGTCATACATTTTGCCTATGGATAGCGCCGTGTTTTAAATTTATGAAAGTCAATTTTATTAGTATACGGTTTATAATATTATAAAGCAGAGTTTTAAAACAGGGGAGTGAGGAGGAATACCCCTATGACCTTTTTTTCAAAATGTTTAATAATATTACCTATTTGAATAAGTAATAATATATATCTATATATGCATGACGTATGTATGTATATAAAAATTATTTAAATAAAAATCAGACTCACCCCTCATGAGAAAATCATTTCACCACCTCAGACTATTGTTATATAAATAAACTACATTATGCACATGTGGACTTTTTAAGTAATTGTTTTTTTTTTAATTATTATTACTTATTTTTCATTTTAAAAGAAGGTAACTAAATGTCTTGTAATTTTAAAAGCAAATAATTTCATTGCAATACAATAAACCTTAAATTATGTGTATTTAAAATGATAAATATAATACAACATAATATTTTTAACCACTATTACTTTCTATTTAATTTTAATTTAACCATTTTATTAATTTTCTTTGAATAAAATACTCCTTTATAGGTACCCATTACATTTTACATAAATTGAGTATATTTCCCATCTATTGATCTATAGTAGAGTATCTAATGTAATTCTTTATAATTGGCCTTAACTTCTCTTGAAATAATATTATCAATGCAATTGACTCCCTCATAATAAGTATGCATATTATTAAGTATAAATTAATAAAACATATTGTACAATGTAAGTTCATGTGCTGAAAGGAGTAATCCTTAAATTTTAATTACCTATTAGTAGGTATTTACTTGCTTTAGTATTTGACTAATATTGAAAATAACTATCTAAGTGTTAACTGTTAAAATTAAATCAAATTAAATTAAATTTATGTTCTAATAAATAAAATATATACCTAATGAAAGAATACATTTAAATAATACACTAAAGAGATGATGCTTAGTATCAAATGATCCTACATAATTTTACAGTTCTAAGTTAAAATACTTAACAAATTTTAAGTCAACACTTTTTTTTCTCAATTCGCATTTTTATTATTTGCAAAATATTTATTTTAATGTGATGACTTAACTATCTTGCACCATTAAAATTAAATCGTGAAAAATCCTATAAATAGCATAATACTCGCATTGAAAACATAACTTCATAAGCAATATTTTAATGTATCAGACGTCATAATTAAAATAGAATTTGATACACAAAATTGTTTTAGATATTATTTTCTATTTAGAATCTAAATATATCATCATTCACGTTCTATAACTTACTGAAAGATATAAACCGGTATCTATAATATACCAAAAATTAGAACAAAGAAAAATATGTTCAAACGATCGTACTTACAATAGCGATTTTTCAACTGGCCAACGGTAGCGCGAATGTCGAAAACACGTAACGGACGGACCCTAACACGCGACTGCCGGGTACCGGAACGTCCGGAACAGAAAATAAAAACGCGGTAAAAACCGGTGACGCCGATCCTGGTGTCGTGAACTTTCGGGCGTCATCGTAATATTACTACTATTTAGCATTTGCGTATGTACATGTTATTGCGATATCGCCTACATCGGATGCAACAAATTTATTAGCAATGCATTTTTTCAATCAGTATTATAATATTAAAAACTACTGTAATCATAATAATGATAAAAATAATCTGTTATAGACTATATATATTATGGCGTTAAAAATTGAATGTACATCGTATTTGATCAAAAATAAAAAGTAATGATGATTTTCCTAAAACAGTTATATTTTATTTCATACATTATTTCAAATTTAAATACAAACTTAATATAAGAAACGTATTTAAAGTACTCGTTTAGTCTAATCGGGTTTTAATATAGGTAACAGATATTAAACAGATTTTTTTTCAACTTTTAATGGAACAAAAATAAAATTTTTTTTAAATCGACTATAAAATAATATCATTCTACATATAAAAAAAGAAAAATGTTCTTATAGTATTTATTAATATTAATTTACAGTTAGTTGTGCATATTAATTGTGAATAAGAATATTTTACACATTATTTTCACAAAATAAATTTTAATATGAACTGAAATTAATACGAGTTACATATTTTATTATGACAATGTATAATGCAATTAATTTATTTATTAATTTTGAGAACTTTTTAAAATAAAAATAAAAAAATTTAATGCGTTTAGCATTTATTTATTTTTATATTTTATGCATTTTATTACATTAAACGTATGATTAATAAATATAATAGTATTATAAATTAAAATTGAATGGTTATATTATAGATATGGACTACATTTTACTTTAGACTATTAAGCTTGAATACTATAAAATACAAATATTTACTAAAATCTTTGGATTGTGATTTAAATCCATGCCAATGACAATTATTGACATTATATCAATAGTAGCTTATTACGACAAGAGGATTTAAATTTATAAAAATTATGGTTTATGAGTTTCCTATACAAATAATCGTGTTAAAATTTCTCAGTCTCAGAACAAATACGTGAGTCCCCAAAATAATTTGTTCGAGGGCTCGCGTCTTTTAATTAAATTAATTGTTTCCATTTGCCGTCTTATGGGCTATAGCGTCCATTTTCCTAACCACATACATGACAATTTCCTCTTGGTAAATTAATCCAGTCCGTGCACATTACAGTGAAATTGAAAATATCTGGCCTCATCAGAATCCGATCGTAAATTAAACATTATAAACACCATAGATATGAAATATGAGCTATGAATTGAAAAAAATAATAAACTACAATTAGGTAGCAATAAAAAAATGATAGCTTAAATTTATACGTATTTATTAGTACCAAAAATATTGTATTTTCGATACATTTACTTTAATACAAACTAATGATATCTTATAATTTTTTTAACACGTTTATTTATCACTGACTGCTATATAATTGGGTTGGTCCATCACAGTGTGTAATAATAATATTTAAAGTTAACACATCGAATTTTTGAGACTCCGGTGTAAAAGTATTTCTGAGGCAGTGAGGCCCATTATACATCATTGGTGCGAATAAGATATGTGGCTTAGGCTGCTTAGCTATACTTATTAGCTTAAAATTAACTTCTAAAATATTAGTCGACCAAAGGTTTATACCCATTTTGTGAATTATGTCATACTTAAACCACATTATAGCCATATTAATATATTATATCATGTTGGTAACAATAAGTTTGTATCATTTGTTTTGGACTACTTAAGCAAAATATAATTATTATATTATATCTCAGACCCATTGTGCATGGGTGACATATAGCAACATGTCAATATGATTCCTAAAATATTATGAAAGCTGTTTTAAATGATATGCCGTAACTGAAGCGGCAGTACAAATTCCAAATAAATATGTGCGCGGTACCGCGTGAAAAACGGAAAAGGGTAGGCACTAATGCACTATTGTCTGTTATATGAGAGTGTAAAGAAAAACATTTGGTGCCTTCACCAAATGTTTAAAATTTGTGTTAAGTTTTCAATACTTCGGTGCACGCAAATGGAGGAGGGGTGTCAACGCGTCGTTCATAAATATGTTTCGGTGCTCCAATGTGGGACTATATTATAATATTTATTGAATATAATATAGAAACTTTTCGAGCCACATATTGTATTACTTATATATCCCAGGCACATAAAGAGCCAATATTACCTTAAAATGAGGTAAGTTTTTTATCTTTACAATGATAATATCAGTTGATCATGTGTACGAATTTTCCCTTTTCTTATTTAGGTTGGATAGTAATGGGTAGTAATACTAATAACTAGTAGATACTATCTTTAATCGGGGCTTAAACCATGAAGATTAGAGAAAAGGAGACCTAACACAAAATAAAATAAAATATGGGCCGACGAAAAGCGCACGATTATTCTACCACCAGGAGCGAGTTTTTCGATAGGAGGTCTAAGTTTCATCACATATATAAGGTATCCAGGTATCATATATGCTATATGTATTATGTATACGCAAGTTCTTTTTGAATTCGCTGAATTAGAATTGAATATGAATTATGAATTATCATTCATTTTCTGCCCGTATTAAAGTAAGTATACCTATATAAACAATTCAAATGCAGGTATTTTTTTTGTTAGTTGTAAGGTTATTATGGAACATAATTTTTTTTATATCGAATTGAAAATTTGAAATTTTGTTGATAGTATTTATTGTAGTGTACCTAAATAATATACTGGTCCTAGCAACAAAACTATTGGATTTATAATTACCAGGGCTATTATGAACCTGCCTAACTGCCTAAGATATTGTTTTGAATTAAATGCAATTAGGTACAGCAGGTTCAACTCTAATGTTGTAAGATTTTTTGTGAAAAACGTATTCTTTTTCTATTGATATACTTCTTTATAACACTACTTAAAATTTCACAAGGTTTTTGTCAACATCTAATTAAAGGCTTATTGTAAATTCATAAAAATGTTTGTGTTAAGTGCAGTTTATGAAAGATTCCAATTAAATTTTTCTACATGCAACAAAAAAAAATGTGTACCTGAAAGTAAAATTAATTTTTTATAATTGATTGAAGTTAGGTACATTGCAGTTGTCCATAGATATTTACCTGTAAATCAACAATTTTTCAAAAAAATATTTTCTTATTTTGTTTTAATTCAAAAACGAATAACTGTAGATAAGTACTTAGAATGTAACCAAAATATGTTTATTTTATCATTTTCTGTACTTGATAAAAATTTTCAAAATATTTTGACACATTTTGATCAACTATTAAACATTTTCAATTTTTTAGTTTCTTTTTTCTATAAATATCAATAAATTGTTTTTCGTTTGTTCGAAATGCTTGAAAATGTAATACAAAGTTCCTCATAAGTTGTTATAATAGCAGTCAATATTAATTAAGATCCATATGCAC
>PVMI01085017.1:0-10396 GCA_008528875.1 Aulacorthum solani
GTGTGTCGCACATAGCGGCGGTGCTAACACTGGAGGAGTGTTCCGGCCACGTGGTCTTGTCCTTAGTCCTTACGCGTGGTACACGTGATACGCACAACCGCGGTTTTGGTAAACCAGTTTCTCGAACACACCGACACGGTGGTACGCACGCGATTAACACGTGGTCGGCGGAGTAGCTGACCGAGGAAGTGTGTCGCCTCGGGCGAAGACGTTTAGCCCGTTTTCAAGTTTATCGTCCATCTGGCCGAGTGAAATAAAATTCATTATAATAATATAAGTCGTATACAAGGCGCGCAAACTTGTTTTCCCGTTGTACCAAGCGGCCAATGCGGCAAAAAATCACGTGTCCACTCTGTATACCCGTAATAATAATATACAATATTATGCGTAATATTTTGATAATGATATTATATATACGTACAATGTACACGGTAATGTAGTTTTGTCAAAGCGGTTTATATAGCACAAAATAATAATAATAATATTATCATACGTAACACACCTGTGTACACGGCAGGATTTTGGGAGGGGGCGGTGGTCGGGCGGATAAAATATTATCAGAACTCAAAACAAATATTACGTATATTAAATATCGCACTTACCGACGTTATGGCCAGCCGCTAATTTGGTGAAAATGAGTCGTCACTGGTTCAGTCAAAATAATATGTTAAGTTGATCCTAGGAAATCGATAGATTAAAATATTTGAGATGAGAACTTGCTCATATCAGTGAATGCAGAAATTTACCGTTGTCGTCATTTTCGATGAATTCACCTCCGAATTATACCGACGACGATTTTCGTTGTGGTATGAGCATGTGGTCATTAATCATTATAATAGTATACCGGCACTATACCATCTCTACCGCGGTTACAGTGTGTCAGTATATGCGGACGTGACCATACTTTTTACTACAACTGACCATATGTCTTGTTTAAAAATATGGGATTGTCCTTATTGTCATCATGTTCACTTTTGCCAAAAAAACATCGAATGAAACGTTATTTGAATAGTTTTTTTTTAGAAAAAGGTCCTATTTCCTGCATATTATATTATAATCATAAAAGTAGAACATGGACATAAAACCAATGCAGGACACGTAGTGTTTTCGACAACCCGACAAAACGACAACAACCCAAAAATCGATAGAACAAAGAGGATTAAGAATACCAATGTTGTTTACCTAAGTTGTTGTCTAAGATCATGTTTGAAAAAATTGTAAATAACATATGTGCACCAATGTGTACGGTGTACCTACATAAATTATCTTTAAACTAGTTGTAACGTATCTATTGTAAATAAACTGTAAAAATATGTGTAGATATATTGTACTAATGTTTTAGTTAAAGTAGACTGATAACCATATTATTCAGTTGAATGGTTCTATTTAAATTAAAACAATGTATAAAATATAAATACATAACACATAATATTATAATACTATGTATATTGTATATTGTGTCTTGGTGAGGCGAGGTCGAACGCTCAATCTGCTGCAACGTTCTGAGCGTAAGTACCGGCCGTCGTTGCTAGCACACGGATGGGTGACCACCCGCGTTCTTAGTAACACATCCTCGCCACACATACAAAACGCGTTTCAACCAACCACCCCCTCCCCCACACACAGTACCAGACTAACGACTTCAGTAGTTGAAAGAATAATCCGAATAAAAAATAATGTATATTAAGTAAATTATATAGGTATGACCATCATAATACTATTGTATAGTTATAGTTTGTATACGCGTACTTGTATACATTTTAAACGGTAGCAGTAGAACTAAAATTAATTTAATACATGTACTAGACACCACTTACCAGGAACCAAAATTATGAAAAAGTATGAAACTAAAAATTATGTAATAACCTAGTTATGAAATTGAATGTATTTAATTTTTACTATATGTATGTTGCACTTTAATGGCTATAAAGTTTTGATTTCATTTTAAATTATGTAAATTGTAAAAATGTGTTGTAATAATATTATTATGTGTTGTTTTGTTTTAGGAATTATTAGTAATATTATTATTATCATCCTTTTCGTCTTAATTTCAAATTATCTTAATTGATAGTGGTCATCGATTTCTAATGTTAAGCGTTACATACTTTTGATGACAACCGTGGCAATTTGCGATAAGAATATTTCCAGACTTTTACATAAAACTAATTAGTTAAAAGAGTATAATATTATAGTTGTCTGTAGTGTGCCGAATTGATATACAATACATGACATAGAAATTAATTTAATACTATTATAAATTATAATAGTATTCCATGGACTTGGGCGACATTAATTAATTGGTAAGAAACTATTAAGACTGATAATGGTTTGAGGTTTTTTTATTATATTGTCTACAATTTGAAGGACAATATAATATGTCTCATTTAAAGTGTGCAATACGAAAATGTAGATATTTTTGCCCTATGGCATTTTATAATATATAATATAAAATATTATATATTATGACAAACATTTTTTAAATACCACTTAAAATTATTAATTACACAACATTGTACATTATATTACCAATACCCATAGGCGTTAAAGCAGTGAGCATCACATACGTTCACAAATGTGTAATTCATATTGTGTTGCAGTTACAGAAATAATATTTTTTAGACGGTTGTTGTTATCGACAATCGTTTAGAGGAAAAAATGTGTCTTGTTTTAATTCCAATAACAATTTCAATATATTATTTTATCAGTGATCATATTGTTGATAGGAAAATATATGAGCGTCGTTAAGGTAAATACACCAAAAGAAATAGGTAACCCGTTAAACCTATAGGCAATATTATGGGCAGTTAAAATATATAATTACACTTATAACTTGTATAACAGTAAGTACTTACAAACGTCATATTGTATGAAATAAATCAAGTATCAGTAATATGAACATTTTAAAGCTTTAAAAGCTTAATGCTTTTAAAGCATTTTAAAAGAAATAATCTTAAATTTAAGATTATCAACTGACCTGTATTTAGTGCACAAAAAAAAGTGAAACAATAATAGCTTATAATATTTGGGTACGGCATTTGGATGGGATACAAAAAGGGTCAGTAGAATGATGTTAATTAATATTAAGAATAATAATATAAGTTATAATAAAAATCCATATAGGTAGTGAGTAATTATAAATAACTAATAATTAATATAGGTAGGCACTATTGTCTATTATTGACCCTATACTGAATGCCAACTATTATTGTAAGTAAGTATTTGTCGTATTCGGCGGGGACCTGAACTGGTTTGAGCTTATGGTTATTCAGTCATAGCCTCATAGGTAGTATTATTATTTCGATCATTGTAGCAATGGTGTCAACTTCTTAGCCGTATTTTCGTAACCATCAGACCAATGATTATTCGTTACACGTAATCGTCATAAAAAATTAAAAAATCTGTTGGTTTTTTTTTTTTTTTAAATAGAGAAAGCTATTTTTATAATATTTTGTTGTCCTTGGGTATTGAAACGTGCCACAACGAATAACGATGTCTATCGGGAAGTAGGAAGTGGTATATTTTTATTTAAGTTACAGAAGAAATCTGGTCATGTTTTTTGGGACGTCCATGGGCGTTTTTTGACAGGAAATAGTATAATGTAATACAAAATCAAAAGTTTGCCCAAATCCTAAAAGCAACAGCTGCAATAACGATGGCGTGATCAAAATCGGTAACAAATCTCGCATAACTTGTCGAAGAATTTATCAATATTTTTTTATGATACAAAACAAACAAAATTACTTTTATTTTACGCAAATAATATTAGGGTATTGGTATCTAGTACCTATGACTATGTTTCACTTTCAAAAAATAATTTGACAACCATCGATAGTTGGCTACTATACTTCTGTATGCAAGTATGACTTTCAATCTGTGCGTGGTCATTGAAATTAAATATTTATGTTATAATAATCGAAGGGTTAGGTAGAAGTTAAAAAACATGTAACCAAAATAAATAGGTGTAGCCGTGTCTATAGACCTATCTATATAGATTACAGTCTATACTCACACTATACCTATACAGGTAAAAAAGGTAATATAATATTTAAAGAAACTATAATTATGTTTGTTAAAATATAATGTAAGTTTTATAAACACCCCTTATTCTCTTTAATTAATTATAGTCGTGTGCAAAAGTCGGAAAACAACTATTGTTATATTAAGCTGTTCTTAATTTTGTTTTTTACAATTTATTTACGTATACGAATTTAATAGACGCTAAATCAAATTAATTTCAGTAAACGGTTTATGTGATTAAAATTATTTTGTTATTCAAATGTAATCTTATAATTTATCTTCTGTCTCGACAATATGGTATTTAAGTGGTCATATAATATTGGAAACTATATATATTGTAATGGATAATTTTATAATTTTTAGGACAATATTATTTAATAGAATCAAAAGTAAGTTATAACTAAAATATTATAACTAATAATAAGTTATAATATAATATTATTATAAGTAACTAAAATTAAAAAAAAAATACTTTATTAAACAAATTATAAGTCAATGGGCGACTAAGCAGTATATATATATATAAATACCTATTACATAGTTGTATACAAGATAGTAAAAATCGAGGTAAAAATGGTCCCAGTGGTTTTTATTTTTACTGAAGTATCTTATTTTAGGTACATACTTATGTAAGTATATTTATTATTTTATGATTCCAAACATTAAACCGATTATATTATTGATGTAATTACAAGATAGAGTTATAAAATCTAAGTCAGTAAGATGAATTATTATGAGTGAAAAAAATAATTTCATTTTCGATTTCTATTATAATAATTGGTGAAATATAACCTTGCCAAAAAAATTGTGATTTTGGTGATAGTAATATGTTTCAAACACGTTTACTTCACAATTATTTCATCATTAAAATAAATATTCTTTTTTTATAGCTAGTAGGTTTTTTAGTTATAAATATATAGTAAAATGAACAATGCAATTAAAATAAATAAACATTTTTTGAAAATTTGTTGGTATATCCGAATTATTTCTGTAATATCTACTATTTACCATATAGACATAGATATAGGTGTGCTTGAAAATTATAATGTGTAATTTTTTTGGTCACATATTATTTATCTACAAATTATTACATTTAAAACAATTTTTTTTATTGAGTACCACTTAGTTTGAGTTCTTACAAGTTTAATTAAGATAATCATATTAGTGTTTATTTTATCAAGATTAATTATAGAAGGTACTTTAATTTCATATTGTTAAGGAGTTTAATTAATTTTTGAATTTGACTATAGGTAGATCGTAAATCGTAGATACATAATATAATATATTATATATTATTATCCCAATTATTATAATACCTCAAACTCAAAGAGTAATTTATCATTCATAAAAAGTATCTCAGTATAAAATTGTAATTTTAACCGAACTTCATTTTAAAATTAAATTATATTTATATGTCTATATTGTTTTATACTATAGATATAAGATAATATCTTAAACAATAAATTACTCAAAACTTGCAATTTGAAAGAGCACTTTGAAGGTTAAAATGGTTAATAAATCAAAAGGTACCTAATGTATTATAATTCGACATTTAAATTTGAATATTTTAATTATTACTTAACATATTTAAAGACTAATATTGTAAAATACGGATTGTCTGAAATGTTCCACAATATAACTACTGTAAAAATTATAAATATTAAGTTATACTACCTATCTTTGTTAAGTGCTACTATAGACGCAGTAGTTGTTTAATATTATTACACGAGTGTAGTTTAATGTTCCAAGGTAAATCATAACTTGAAAACTAGTTGAAAAAATTTGAGTTAAACAATCAATTTTTCATCAGCGAATATTGAACTAGTTAGCAAAATTAAATTATGATCACGAAGGGAAACTGTCTTTAATATATTTCGAAATGTCTATTCAAATCTCTATTAGCTATCGGGTCTCTGTGATTGCGCCTCGTCATTGAAAATCTGTAATCGAATTCACAACGTAATTATTATTCCATTCACTGAACAAAACATTTGCGTAATTTAGGTGAGCACTTACTGCAATGATTTTTTAACAAGCAGGAAACAAGATTAATCATATTATTTACATTATTTTGTACCATATACCAATGAGGTATCAAAATGATTATAATATTATTATGGTTATTATCTGATCTCATCATATCTAATCGATATTAAAAACGACTATTATTAGAATGAAATCAGTCTTATCGACATTTATTTGAACATAATAGAACTGACAAATCGATTTAAGCTTCATAATTAGTTAAAATTACCACTAGATTATAAACGCTTGTGCTTACGCTTGTATAAAAAAATTGTGACAATATGTATTTCTTAATATTTTTCCAATATTTTTTTGTTATTGCAAGAAAAAACTTATGAGGAACCTTCGTTATTAAATTTTTATATTTTTTGACATTGAAATAAAATTGTTATCAACATAAATTGTAAAAATGTGAGAAAAAAAATGTAATTTTTGATTCCCCAGTGTGTTTTCGTATTTAAACATTTTTTTTCTTTTATTATTTCATGACATATAATATTAAAAGTAAAGATTACGGAATAAAACATTTATTGGCTGATACATAGTTTTTTTTTTATTTTTATTATTATTATTTAACCATTTTAAATGTGTGCTTATCTTGTAACAGAACTGCAACGTTACCAAATAATATATGCCCAATTCCCACGGTGCATTGAGCAGAAAAAAAGTCCTTCTAAAACTGATTATAAATTATAATATTACTATTATACGCAATTCGATCATGTGCGTTTGAGATTTTAAAACGTCACAAGTTTATGTATTTACACTCGCAAAAACACTTTCGGTTGTGTCTATAATCGCTCAAAATCGAGCATGTTTAATTTTGAGGGGTCAATTGAGCTGTAAGCAAAATATATTTTCCCAATTCATATAATTTCAATGAATTTTCTTTCGTTGATTATTTTACACATTGCGAGTGGTGATTAATTACTTTCATTCATAAAATTATTATTTGTTTGTTGCCGTATTCAAACGTATTTTATGTATGACTTCAACTTACAAAATTGAACCAAATTGTTAAAATAATATATTTTCGTATACAACTGTTTGACAGCAAACCATTTATCGTTGAGGATTCAAACAAAAATCTAGATGTATTATACTGGCAGTGGCCAATTTTTTAATCACATTTTTTAATACTATTACTAACCACTTGACTTCACCTAACCACCAGCCCTAAACATTGATTCACTGTTCTCCGAATGGTGAATTCATAGGTTGTCAGTGGTTAAGTAAAACAATGTTAAAAAATGTTAAAAATACCCTTTCCAATCATAAGACACCCATCCATTAATATGCTTGTAAATCATGTGATTCAAATATAGGCACCTCTTTTGAAGCACTACTGTGACACTATATATGTATATAGACATAATGTAAAGTATTGGTAACTTATCATTAACATAATAATATTATGTTATTATAAAGTTATTTAAATTAAGCATCTAACTAAGCAGTTATCCTGACTTCTGACTCCTAGGTACCTATATGTACATAGGCGGAAATCAATCGAATATATTAGGCGGTTCCACAATTTGTACACCATTCTACAAATGAAAATAATAAGTGGGGGCTTTGGCAGTTCACAATAACTGTTGAACTTTTGGAAAGGGCTTGACAGATTAAGGCTAAGGCCTCCCTCCGATTTACGCCTATGCCTATGTATACTATATACATTATCGACATGGAGAAATATTATAGTTCTAGTTGAGCTAGGCAAAAAAAAATTGTTCAACGATTTTTAAAAATGTTGTTAATTGATTTTTGGTACACTTAACTTTTATTAATCGGTTATCGATATTTACTTCCTAATAAAGTACTGCAAATAAAATTAGTAACAGTCTATGGTTCTCAAAAATGTACTGTTTTTGTGAAAAATCGGAAAACGATTTTAAGCCTTGCAGTTGCCTACCTACTATATGTAAATAATTAAATACGCGCATCGTATTAAACAAATGTTGAATATATTCATATACATAAATACAATTATTAATTATTATAATAACGTGATTACGTTTTGAATTCATGATATCAGCAAACAAATTTTGACATTGAGGAAATCTAGAAATAATGTTCTCTTGAACAAATTGGAAGTTTTTATTTAACTCATCATCCATTGAAATTTGAAGGTCAAATTATATTTGTGAAAAAAAATACAAATAATAAAATTAAAAGAAAATATAAATCGAAAGCGTTTTTTCAAGTATGTTCTAAACCTAATACCCACACATACGCCATTACAACATATACAGTTGTTTTCATCTTTACTGGATCATCTCACACTAAATATAGATTATTTCCGGTTCTCTTGACCTAATAAAGAATTTAAAGCATTTGAGTTTTTCTTTATCTTATATTTCAATCAAATTTTCAATTTAATTTAAATACTTTTTTACATTTTAAAAAAGATTCAATATTATTTTGATAAGGAAATCTAATATAGGTATCTATTATAAAGTAATCTGAAAATTACATTTTTTTTAAATTTCTAAAACAAAAAAATATTATAAAAATATTTATGTAGGTTATGAACGTCTGTACAATTCTAAAATTATATATAAATCACATTATGACTTATCGTCATGTAAAATTTTCATATGCAATGCTTCATTATATGTAAGTCGTCTAGAATGACTTAGAATCTTAACTTCAGATTAAACTGTGATATATTTTAACTCAGGAAATATTTTAGTGGACAATCAAACTCTCATACATAATATACTTATAAATGTATCAATAATACGGTATTATTAATACTAATTCACGTATATTTTATGTTTTACTTTCCCAAATCTTAATATATTTTTTTTAAATTTTCATTATGGCATTTTAAGAAAAAAATATTTTTGTTTCTATTGATTTGGAGGAAGGGCCAATTTAGAGTTGATACTTAATAAGTAATTACTTTCTTGTATAATACAGAACAATTATTATTACTTTATATTAAATTACGTATGATATAATGGTATATAACATGTACCTATATACATGTTGGCTTATACGAAATTCCCGTCATTTTTGTCACACAAAATTTGGAAGAACCTGAAATAATGTGTGTAATATTATATATAATTAGGTCATCGTTAGAATACGCCATATAAACGGTAAGAATTATTATATAATATATCCTCGTTGGAGGCTTATTGGATATCACAGAAGTCACGAAGTATGTAAACGAAATATGCACTTAAAACTGGGTTCCCAGGTGTTATAAAAGTGAGTGCCGAAAATATATTTGAAGTACCGAAGTTTATTTTGAAAAAAAATTCAAATGTTTATCCCTTTTTGTACTTGCATGGTCAATAAAACTTTCTTTTTTAAAAATATTAATACCTATTTTTTAAGCCCCCCTATTTACACCTATCTGTAAAACCATTTAATAATATCGTACTGAAATTTCATGTCTGTTTATACCAGTTATATCCACAACAATTAAACGATCACTGAACCATATAATTGCTTATCATAATAAATTAATGATCATATCAACTGTAAGAAATTTGCTCTGAATGGGATAGAAATATTTCATCATAAGCTCAAAAATATTATTTATGAATTCATGATTATATTATTTAACAAATAATATATTTACTATACACAAAACCACTTTCAATGTGGCTTAGGAGAAAAAAAATTCATATTATTTAAACACTAATTTGTTTTCACAAAAATGCTTGTATTTTGCTATAATTACTAAACAAAGCTTTAATAACAGTTATCATGAATTCTTTACAACATTTATGATCATTGATCATACCTATTTGATTTTTAGGAGTTTTATCTGAAAATCGACTTTATGATTGCATATGTTTAAGACTTGCATATTATTATCATACAGTATTATGATCTTGCATGCAACAATGGGCAAAACAATTTTGTTAAAAAAAGTCTGTTCTAATTGCAAAATTGTATAGAGAGTTTATAAGTACCTAGAGTAAGTTGAAATCTATAAATAATCTATAGAAAATAAGTAGTCTGTTTTTAACGTTTCTTTGTTTTCGTAATTTATAATTACTCTAATTTTACTCAAATCGGGTTATAACATTACTCGTGTATTTGGTCATTTGCTCCCTTAGGTTTTGTCCTGTAACAATGTTACAAAGTTATCGGCTTTTATTGACTGTGAATGCTTTGGTGTTGTTAAGAGTGTATCGTTGGGGAAAAATATAATTATATAATTAATAATTATTATTTAAAAATAATATAAATGCAGTCAATAAAATATGTCCAAAAATCACAAATAAAAATTTTATAGTGCTTATTTTTAAATTTTAAATGCATATAAATCGTTTTTCCCCGGGACTCAACTTACCTACTACCTGTTTTTCCCCGGGACTCAATTTACCGAGTTAGG
>PVMI01085027.1:3069-20338 GCA_008528875.1 Aulacorthum solani
CACTTAGTATAGGTATTTGTCTATGGTACGAACCCGACCACGGACCGCAACTCAAAATACAACCACGAGGTCTATATTACATTGTGTTACATATTTTTTCGATACCGTAGAGCACTGACACATAACAAAGCCTCGGTGATTATTAATTTGTCGACTTTGTGCACTTCGTTTGGTATCACCTTGACACCTTATCCTCACGTCGCGACGACGACCCATACCGCCGTAGCCGCGTCACTTTGGCAGGCTCGTGATGAGTATCGATGAACTAAAGAAACAAAAACAGAGCAAAACCAGGGGCGTCATTTCACATTTTTTCATAGGACGCAAAACCAATTTTTAAAAATAGTGGGAGCCGCTAGACGCCACGAACAAACCATTTGAGGCTCTGCTAGAAATTAGTAACGTTTTTAACACGGTGATCTACAAGGTGTATGTATCATGTTGTATTGCCGTATTGGTGATCCACAAAATATTTTGACAAATCAATAAAAATTATTGTTAGGTATTTGTTTTATAATTTTATGAAATGATCTACACAAAAAGTGTGTTAAAAAAAATTCTTGGGATGCATTTGCATACCCTTGCATCCCACTGAGCAAAACCTCTGTTTTGTTTTCAATATGTAGGGGTGTAATCAGTAAAATTGTAGTCTTGATGCTAAAAAAAATTGTGTTGTCAGTTGGTCATGTTTCTGTTTTGTTACTCCAATGTAAAACAAGCGAGACTTCAGGACATTAGGATGGATCTATATAATTGTGTATTAAAAAGTATCAATTATAGGTATTATTAACAAACTATATTACCATTGGTTTGTTTTTGTTATGATCAAATATATATATATATATTAATTTACACTATAAGACACAAAAATATTGATTATCATTAATCATAATTCATAACTTACACATAATAATAAATATTTATTTATCTAATACTTTCTTAAACATAACAATACGATATTATGTAAGTTCAAATATTATTAAATTGAAACATACTTCTATAAGAATACAAATGTAATAAGGATAGGTACTCCAAAATATTGTGGTGGGTAACAAAATCATTTTAATTTTCAAGCAATGTGAGAGTAAACTACAACTAAACAAATAATAACAAAAAAAGTTTAACCTATAGAACAACACAACCATGGATCAAGGTACTAAATAAATAGTTCTAGTGATGCATCTAATTTCTTTTTTATAATAAAATATTCACTAATTCACTAAGATGATCGCCGAGCATTTAAAATTCATTATTAGCATCGTGTTAACAATATTAAATTTCTATGGGTGTGAATTATATTTATTAATTACACTTGTAATTATGAGTCTCGATTGCATAAGTAGTTCTTTTTTCTTCCTTTAATAGAATTATGTTAGTTATATACCTAACATATCATAATTACTGTGCTTGATTTAATAGAGACTTAGAAATTAATGAAATTGTATAAAATAATTAGTATGCATAATTTGATAAGCGGAAGAAAATTAATCCAAATATCGGTGAAGATAAATCAAGATGAACCAAATAATGCCAGACCACATATTTGATATTGTCAATTCAGGAACTTTTAATAAACTATGTTTTTCAATAATAACATTTTAATTTATAACATATATATTTATTTTATTCAGTAATAGGCTTTATAACATATATTCAAAACGCATTATACTTAATATAAATATTTTAGGGAAATAAAATTTTAAAATATCTGAAAAACATTTATCAAGATTTAAATGATGTGTAATCAATTGACTTTTTAAAATATTGTTAATATTATAAAGTTCAAAAGACACTTGTCAGTACAATGTAAAAATATCTTTTAACACTTTAAATGGGATATCTAGTTTTCAAATGATGTTGAGCAATGAATTATTTTCAGAATTTTGATCTACAATATTGGAAAAAAAATTGATTCTGTGAAAAATATTTTTATTTTTATTTTAAGATTTGTATTATTGCCTTTAATATTATTAATTATGTAAGGAGCAAGAGTTACCAGGGCTGCCAAATTTTTATTATTCAAAATTATTATAATCATAACTATTGTACATCAAAACTTCTCCATATCAATCCCACTGAAAGCATTTTCCAAATGAATAGAATATAAATTCTGCACACATTACTACTGTATGACAAGGTAAAAACAAAAACTGAACACCAGATTAAAACAGGTACAATTAAATAATTATTCTTCAATAACGAACAACGGTTGTGAAATAATTCACTTCCTCTCGAATAGTATAAATATGTATAAAAAGAATGGTTTTCACGAAAAAAAAATATAGCATTTATGTGATCACCTGATTATAATCTATTCAAAACATTTTAATTTTATTAAAAACAAATAATAGACCAGGTTAAATAGGATGATTGGCAATCCTACAAATCTTTAAAATAATGTCAAGATTTAGTCAAAATGCAAAAAAAAAAATTCACATAACATTAAAACGTGACATAGATTAAATCTTATCATAACTTAATATCATATATATAATTTGCAGTACACAGACCCTGCATCAAATGTATTATAATTCAAACGAGCAAATTTATATTTAAAATTGTTGTTTTTAAATCATTTAAAATGTGGTTTTCGCAAGGGTGAATTTGTAAATTAATAGAGCACGTTTACAGATTAAATAGCTGAATTAATAAAAATCCTTTATTGATTTACTTATGAATCAAGGTCATAGATAATCATTAATATCCTATAAAACAAAACTAAAAAATAACAGAAAAGATAATAATTTGAAATAGTTTTAACTTAAACCAGAAAAATAACATTACAATTATTAGATTATTCTTGAAGATGATAATACTATAATTTTGCAATAAAAAAATATATATGGTTAAAATATAAATTTTAAGTGTTGTATTTAATCTATTCGGTATCAATTGTGCTTTTATATTAAAATTAATTTTGAGGAGGAGATTATAACTGGTCTTCATAATAGAGGAGTTAATAGAATAATCCTGAAGCTGATTTTGAGACTAAAGATCCATGTAAATATACCAATTTTGTTTAATTTCCTCAATTATAATTCCATCTTGACTATATTCATTTTTCAAAGCAACTGTAGCTTACGATAATTTAGAATAACTGGGCGGTGAAAACTTTTTCCTTAAGAACTTTAGAATGTATAATGGTAAACAGCTGACCAGCGTAATCACAGTGACTTTCCATAGGAATGATTCGGTTTGTATGAAATGAGAATCTAAACAAATAAACAAATGGTCATGTTAAAAATTAAATTACAGTCTAATTCACTTATAACAATGCCGAACACAACAAAGTATTAGGTAAAATGATTATCAGCAATGTATTTGTTTGGTTTTCTATCTCGCTTACAATAATTGTAATTGTTTACAATGATGGTGATTACAGTATTCCAGAAAAAATGTGTAATTTTTGTCAAAAACAATCTTGTATGCTTACTCAATTTTTGTTTTTATGAATTCATGGAATTTAGGATCAATAATAAATACGTATATAATTCTAACATGTAATTTCTAATTTATTGTTACTTTAGTGACTGCTATTTAACTGAACGTGTTATACAAGTTGATCTCTTTTTTAGTTTCTATCTATTTGTTAAAAAAGACTTTAGAGGAAGGTCATTTTGAAAAAATTAATGGTGAATAAGCAAGCAAGCAATCCTGGGTTGGAGCACAACCAACCTAATTTGTGTGAAAATTTCAACATAATATGTTATAATGCTGACAAATCTGGATTACTAAATCAATTTATTAGCATATTTGAACATTGTGTACATTTTTTTATTCAACCTGTGTAAAGAAGGTTGGATTAAGAATGATTCTTTAGGTTCCTTGAAAAACGTTATAAGCGAATTTGACTATCTTTATATTAAAAGTAGGTAATTAAAAACAACATATACTAACCAAAATAATCTTTCAGTAAGATTAATGATAAAATATAAACAGCCAAACTAAAAAGTTCAGCCAACAACATTAAGTAATGCCATGTGCGCACTGTCAATGCAACCATGATTAGTTCTGTGAGAATTAAAGCTGTGAAACTAATGGCAACAATGTGAATGAATTCATCTTCAAATAGAAACAATGCTCCATACATTATTACACCACCTGCCAAAATACAGAAAATGTTTGAAAAACTGCATTAAAATATTATAATGTGTATATTGTATAGGTTTACCTTGATAAATGCTTATTAAAACCCAAATGAAAAATGTTTTATAAGATAACGACCGCCCTTTGCTCAGTTCTTTATAGAGTTCAGGGTAAGTTAATGCAATTTTAGACAATACATCTTTATCAAGTACCAAGGAAAATACAGGGAACATGGTGTACAGTGTTGCATATCTGAAATCAATAAGCCACTAAATTAATAGATCCTTATAATTAATTACAAATTCAGGGCTTGTTTTTGTCATTTTAGGAACTATATACTTTTTAATATAAAATAAAACCATGTGTCTGCTATTTTAATTTAAATATATTTCACAAAGTGTAATTTTTTATTTATTAATAATATTACTGTCATAAATAAATTGATGTTACACTATAATTTAGGACCACACTACTACCCATAATGAATTATGTATTACACATAATGTAGCGTATCTCTCACAAAAATAAGCCCTGTACAAAACCAATCTTACCCAATCATGAGGAACCCTTGATACAGCGTTACTGATGAAAAGTAAAATACAGCTGAAAATATTGCTTGCATAGTAGATATGATAAGACCTCTATGGATGACAAATTGGCTAAGCGAGGCAGATCGTTTATAACTGTATCGACCATGTACCATGAGTAATCTAGAAAGGTGTGAAAATTGTGGTACTGAAAAGTCTGCAGCTAAAGATGCTTGTCGACCTTCGACACCAGCAATACCAATGCCTAAAATAAAAAATAAAAAATTGTAGCATTTGTCCTAATAAATTATAAAAACAATTATTAACAAATTATACCCGTGTCAGCTGCCTGAATCATTGAAACATCATTTCCTCCATCACCAACAGCAGCAGTTCTTTTCCCAGTATGTGCTTTAATTAGAGTGACAATTTGTGCTTTTTGGGTAGGAGAACATCGACAGCAAATTACAGCTGGACTACGGCAGGCAACATCCAATAATTCTGTTTGATAATATTGTAGACATATCTTAAAACAATGATAAAAGTTAATATAAAACACAAAAATAAAAATTCTTAATTAAATATACTTCTAATGAATCTCCAGTAATAACAAGGGCACAATCTTGTTTTTTCCTAAAAGCATTTAATTGCTGATGTGCTTCAGTTCTTGTATGTACTGGATTAAAAATAAATAATTCCTGAGTTCTTGAAACAAGACGAGAACTTTTAGCAATACAAGTGGCAGTCTCTTGCTTATCTCCAGTTAACATCCATATCTAATAAAATATAAATTTATGAATCAAGCAATAATATTTTATTAAAATAACTCTTACTTTAATTCCAGCATTGCCCAATAGTTCTAAGGTTCTACGAACATTTACTTGAAGTTTATCTTCCACCCCTGTAACACACAATAACTCCATTTCACGTTCTAGAGTGTCCACTACAGTTGCTACTCGTTGAGCACGACCTGTCACAGCTAACCTTGCTGAATTCAAACGAGACTGAAAAATAAATAAAATATAACATTTGGTCACACATTATGATTTGGATTATAGATAAACAATACATACTTCAAATTCCAAGTACTGTTCTTCAGTTAAATTTTTTCGAGCCACTACCAATGTACGCAAACCTTCTCGAGCCATATTTCCACATTCTTCTTCCAACCAGTCTGTGTATTGAACAATAGATGACATAACTACATCAGCTCCTTTTAAATAGAATGTAATATCTCCAGAAGCGACATCTTTAACAATTATTCCCATGCGTTTGGTTTCTGATGTGAAAGGAAACATTTGTAATATTGTATAATTAAGTATATCTCCAGCAGATGTACGTAATTGAAGTGATGTTAAATCTCTTTTTATTACAGCTAAACCTACATCTTCAGTCCACTTTACTAATGCAATCTGTAACAAATAAAAAGACATTTTTTAAAATTATAAAATTATAAGAATTCAACAAATATAAATGTATACCTCGTCAGGACTAGAAGCTTGATAAGTACACTGTGAACGAGAAAGTAGACTTTCTTTAATATAGTGTTGATCAGCTTCAGATCTGAGTTCGACTGGACTATCAGTACTACAATCAAACATTTAACATATATTTTTTTAAATGCAAAATCAATTTCAATTATTTAACTGTAAAAAATTGAACTAACATGTTGCCCTGTACATTATTTTCAATAACAGGAGTTACATTATGACACAGTGCAATAGCTTTCACAGCATCATGAAGACGAGTTTGCTCAGAGCGCCTTATCTTAAATGATGTTGATCCCTGAGACAAATTACGATTATGTGTTGGCTCAACTGTTCCACAGAAGGTCATTTTTAGTTGTTCAGCAACCTATAACAATAATAAATATCATACCTAAATAGTAAATACTAATTATAGAAGAATAAATAAATTTATTTTACCTGGTCAAAAGACTCAGCACCATAAGAAACAGTCCCTAAATGAAGTCGTTTAAATACCATTGAATTTTGAGTAAGTGTCCCAGTTTTATCTGAAAATAAGTATGATATCCGTCCTAGTTCTTCTGGAATTGTTGTACACCTTACTACTGTATCTGGCATCTCTTCATCTCTTTGCATAGACCATGAATAGAAAGCTTTACCCATGTCTAAATTTACTCTCAAACTAAATTAAACGGCAAAAAACAAGTAAATATTTTTTTGTTCATATCAATAAAGTTTTGTGAACTAACCTGATCGGTATAATGTATGAGAAAAGTAATACAAATCTGAACATGTAGCGATACCATGGACCACTGAAACCTTTTAAGCACATCATTACAAAAGCCAGACCAACCACAGCACAAAAAAGTAGCTAAAAATTGAAATATAATGTAAAATGTGATAATATATGTAAAAAAAAAAAAACTAAAAATTTGTTAAAAAAATCTCAATTATACCTTGGTTAACTGATTAATTTCTATGTCCAAGAGTCCAACTTTACTTCGAGGTTGAGAATTATTCATAACAGATCTGGTTTCAGCACCAGTGTAAACAACAGCACCAAGTGCTGAACCATTAGCTACAACACAGTTAGCCCATAATGTATTTTCTACATCAAGACTCACTTCTTCCCCGTTGTCTTGCTAAATAATAAATTATAAATAATTAATGATTTAATAATTATAATAAAATAATAGATTATCTTACTCTTCTAAATGTTCCTATGAAACTGTGAATATCTCTTTGAGGTTTTTCAGCAAAAATTGTAGCTGTAATATCAAACAAACGTGCATCACAATCTAATTTTTGAGTGTCCCCAATAGCAAGACGTAGCTTCCAATCAGTTTCACCATCCATTTGATCGGTTCGTACGAAACAAGCACCAGATTTTTCAGTAGTTCTTAATAACACCATATCAGCTGGGACTCTTTGATCTTTTTCTACCAGCACCTAATAATTCAATTTAATAAAACTCAATACATTTTTGGTATATTTTATTAATAATAACAAAAAAAAACAAAACTTACTAAGTCTCCAACTTTGAGTTTAGATGATGATACATACTCAGTACCGATATTGTGATCTTTACCACGTATTAGACGTTTGTATTTTTGTGAATTTACTTCTTCATCTCGTTGCCACCTTCGAATATCATCAACACCTTCACGAAATAATGTGACAGCCAATACAAATATCTACAACATTAAATGTCATTAAGTAAAGAATTGATAATTTATTTTTTTTACAATGTTTAATACCAATGGTCCCCAATACGTGTAGAGGTATCCTAGTCGTAGTTCAGGTACAAATTGACTCATAGCCATCAGAAGAAAATAAAGATTCAAAAAGAATTTGAACTGTTGATAGAGCACCTAAAATACAAATTGTTATTTTAATTGATAAGTTAGTTAAAATATTGAAGTATTAAGTTTCAAACCTTTGGGAGGAATGTGATGATGGTGTACTTCTGATTGCGTATGACATTTGGGGAATACTTTTCGGTACTTTGTTTCCCAATGACAATAGTTCGTGAAGTAAGTTCCTTCTTGCGGAAACATTTTTGCCAAATCCATTGGCAAAATCTGTTAAACAAATGTATATCTAACAATACTCTACATTGTATATATATAATACAATAATATAAAATATCCATACATATTTCAATGAACATATTTTACATTCTAAGACAATTCAGGCATTGATGATAATAACTGGTCAATATCTTAATTGTTTGGATGAGTTATTCATTAGCAATAAAATATATTCCTTGTAAGTTCTAACTAAAAAGTTAAAATATTTAACTTATGTAGTAAGTAAACATCGAGGTAAATATTAATAATATATTGGATTTGTTATTAAATAGTAATTTTTAGGCCACTTTTTAAAATTGTATTAAAATTCAGAATCAAATAGAATGATTTAAAATGAGCCAAAAGCTCATTCTTTATAGTAAGAAAAGAATAATTATTAATTTTTTTTTTTTAAATTGTAAGTCACATTGGATAAGAAATATTAACAGTTATTTAGACCAAGACATAATGATAGTTTATTTCCTACAATTAAATTAAAAAATCAACAAAATATTATTTTGGTGTAATACAATTTTTGATTGTTTATAAAATAAGATAAAAATTATTACAATACAAATAATTTCAAAAAACAGCTTTAATCAATAATGATTTAATTATAAACCAATACTATATTCTATTATTAAATAATGACCAACTATTATCACTGTAATTTATATTATATTGACATTTATTAATCTCAATATGAAACTATTATAAACTTCCAAAATAATTTTTAGTTTTTGTTATTATTTCAAAACTTAGAATGTTAAAGTAAGATAAAAAATTTATTTTATATAATTATACCATGAGAAAAATTAATTATAATCCCAAATATCATCTTAAATATTTTATATAGTAAAACCAAAATTAATAAATAGTAGGTATAAAATATATGTATGCACAAATATAAAAAGTGTATTACTAACATGATAGGTTCATAATGTAAATGATCCTACAACACATAATGATATCAAGATATCCACTATTTATCTATATCCAGATGTATGAAATGTCTTAACGCATGATACGTCCTTAAGTATTTTTGTTGCTAATCCTATTATTAATAATATTTTTATTCTTGATAAATTTTAACATGCAATTAATATAAAATTACCCATTTAAAAACAAAACAATACATGCAAGAAGCTAACTAATGTAAAAAGCTAAGCAATTTAAATATCCTTAAGTTAGTGGAGGTTCAATAAAAAAATAAGCAAATATATTAACATAAATATTAAAAATAAATCACTACATTGAAAATATTTTACTAACTAAGTATAAGCTTGATGTGTCATAAACACGCTATCACTTCAATCATAAAATAAAATAAATAATTAATTTCATTGTAGTAATTTTTATTTTTAAAATTTAAATGAAAAATTATATGTTTTTGTGTTAGTCGTGTTTAATACAAGATTAGGTTAGGTTCACCTAACCTTAAACAGCCGACTACAAAACAAAAAAATTTAAAAAGGGTGAGCTATAATTTTTTTTGGAATTAACTAATCAAAATTTAAACTGTTTAAATCTTTAACTCAAACATTTTAATGTTTTTAATTAGACATTACAAAAAATATAAATACACAGAGAAACAGTTTGATGATCAATTATTGTTTAGGGTCATAATTTAATAATATAGCATGTGATGTTTATAAAATATATAAAAATTTAATAATCAAAAATTGAAAAAAAGTACTAACAGTATTTAATTATTATGAACATGTAAGATTTTAATCTACAAATAACACTATTAGTGTAAGATAGTACATATTTTGAATACATATATCAATCTAAATTTCAACTTTTAAATTACATCCTATCTCTAGAAGAAATATAAGGGTCCTATAAAATAAATGAAAATTTAAAATAATACAAATTCTACTGTTCAGGAATATCTGAAGACAGAATTCATCTAAATGGGTTTTACATTTAAATATTTATAAAGTTTAACAATATAGGAAATATTATCATTATACATTTTTGCTCACCCTTTTTGATATTTGTTAGCCCAGCTAGGTCTTGACATACCTAACTTAAAATTTATAGTTAGGCTATTATAATATTATATTAGTAAAATACCAAATTGGGATCCTACCTTAATTTACTTTTTTTCTCTTCTGTCATGACTGTAAAAATATAAACAGGCAGGAGAATGTGTCACAATCTGAAATAATAGGACACAAACTCCATGAAATACGACAAACTTGTCAAAGCACTATTATGGCTTAGGTATTTTTGTCAAACTTTTAAAATAATAGGAAAAACAAATTCATTTAATGGACTTTTGGTGATTTTGTATTACTAGGTACTTAATAATAATAATAATAATAATAAAAAAAATACAATAATTTATCTAAAAATTCGTTCAATCTAATAGAAATAAGTTGGAAATTGGAATACTAATCTTGTAACCTTAACAAATCATTATTATGTTCAATAACAATAGTTTTATTAATTTATTATTAATTATGGATTTTAAAGAGTTGAATATCAAGCTTTCGGGTGAGGTCTCATTTAAAATAAGACAACACACAACAATATTATAATATATATAACTCATGCGGCATAACTTTTTTATTTATATTTTATAATAAATAACAAGTTGACTAATTTATAAAAATTAACCAGGTAAAAGGAAACATGCAACAACATTTGCAGGGTCACTCAGGAAAAAAAAAATTTTAAGAGCTAAAATTAAAACTATCAAATAAGTAACTCTTTCTTGCCTATTTGTGTGCTTATCATAAAATCAAACAACAATTAATACTATAATGAAATGTTTTTAAATGTCAAACAAAGAAATTATGTACCTAAATGAAACCAAATGTCATTTTTTCTTATACTTTTATTTCCTATTTTAACATATTTACCTAAAACCTATATTATATTTTTCTATTGGTTTAGCGGGAATAACAACAATGCAATTATTTACATAACAATTAACTATCCATATTATTACATAGATACATTTATCATTTATTATTTATTATGAGGTAATTATAAATATATATATAATATAAATTTTTTAGATGTTTCTATCAAGAGTACATAACCAATGTTCTATTTGCCTTATTAATGCATACTAACTTAGAAACGTTATTTTAAGAAGAATCAGTTTTACTATGTAATTATTATGATTTATAAGCGTTAATTGATCACATTTAAAGGTGGAGCTTATTACCTAAAGCCCCTCATCAAATTTTGTATACTTTCATTTTGAAGCATCTAGCAAGTTATGAGCATTTTAAAATTGTAAATGTCTTGTACCTACATTTTAAAATGCTTAAAACTTACTTCAAATGAAAGCATAAAAAAACTAACTTAACCCAATCAATAAAGGGTGCTGGATAATATTCATAACTTTTACCTTGATAATCAATCAATTCACTCTAATATTAAATAAGACAGTAAAATTGACTAAGTTATGACTTTATGAATTAGTAAGATGGATAACACACACGAATACAATGTCCTCTTAAAAAATTGGTAATTCTTATGAATTTTGTCAACTTGGATGTTCACTAAACTCTATTCCATTTGAGAATTAATCTGAGCAGCAGACAAAAACTAGTCTTGGTCTGCACCACCTTAATGAATGACAGTAGTAGCTACTCAAAATCAAAGAGAAGTCATCTAGCCATTGTTCATGCACATGGCGATTTATTGTTATTTAAAATTGAGTGTATTATATATAATACACCTAGTATTATTTTAAACAAATTTCTTATCTAAGTATAATTCTATACAGTTTTAGTGTCAGAGTTCTTGATTTTAGACAAATTGAATTTCATCACTATAATGACTAACTACTTTTGTGTATACCGTGTGTCCGTGTAGTGTGTTGTACAAACGGAGAAAAGCATAGTTTTTTTTTACTTTTTTATATGTTGTATACTATGACATTTTTCTTACATTTCAATACGAGTTTTTTAAATGATTTTAAAACACATTTTTTGGTATGAGTAATATACCTAATAATTAGGATATTTATTTAATATTTAGTAACTAGACATTACTATCAAGTTCAAATTTAATATTTTTAAGTATTATAAATTTAATGATTTGGTAATTTATTATGTTTTATAATATAATATAATTATTTATAGTCATTTGTCAAAAATATGGTACCTAAAATATTAGGGCTCTGCTGTTCTAGAATACTAAGTATTCTTGATTAATTTACATAAAGTACATTTTAGTAAGATAAGTAAGGATTAGTACCTACAATGCTAGTTTAATATTAAAACCAAAAATATCATACTAAATAGTAGGTAAATAAATATAAAACTTAAAATTTAAGAATTAATATTTAATTGTGTTTATATCTCAAATTTACATTTACTTAGTGGTCTACAAATATATAAAATAAGAACCTATTTTAATTTTTTTTTCTATACTATGTAAGACTTATTTTAAAATACATGTAAAGATGTATATTAATTATAGTTTCATCAAATTTTCTTGTTTTAAATATCAAAAATATACATAGGGACCTTCAAATGATTAGTACCTAAGTAAAAAGAAAAACTATCAGATACATAGAAATAAAGTTACATAATATGATACCTACGAAATATTTTAAAATAATAAATTGTATCTTACATTAAAATGAGCTAAATTTAATTTCAATATAATTTATAAGATTTAATTAATTTTACACTTTGCATTACTAATAACATCAAATAAGACAAAGTACGTACATACATCAGTTTGATTTGTTTATGACAGAAAAATTAGGCCACTTTTCAAATGTACACAAAATGTAATTATTATATTTTACTTACAACTACCTAGTAGAGAATAGCCAAATTATTTTATATCATAAAGATAAAGAACCAATATTGATAGTCACATACGAGTCACATATTACTGCAATACTGTTTATTGATTAACACATAGGTATGAGTGTATGACACATTCATCATATCTCCTCCCTTCCTAAATGTAAATAATAATATAACCACCTGATGGAAAAATGTATAGCTTAATTTTTTAAACATTATAACAAATCAACATATTTAATAGACATAAGTACTTATCTAATCATTTAACATTATTATCAAGTGTAAAGACTTTATGTGCTTAGGTATCATTAAAATATGAATTTTTATTTTTGTTATTATATCTACATTTTAAAAATATAATTAAAATAAATTTCAATGACTTTAAAACATTTAGGTTTACTTGAGGGTCCGTTAAATACATATTGTCACATTAAGTAACTATCCATTGATGTGTTTAAGGATGATTATATAACTCAGCATAATAAAAAATGATGTAGTATGTAGATACCAATTGAGTTCTAGAGGGGCAAATTTTTACCTAAATTGATGATATTTGATGTAATTTATAATATAAATTTATTGATACCATAATATGAATAATACATCAAAATATAAATATAATACAAATATAAATCAATACACTTAAATATCCTAGGCACAAAAATGTTTATAATATGTAATATATGAAATAAATGTCATTCAATGAGCAGATAACTGATAAGTTGTGGGTGGGTATTATTGATATGTTTGTCATGAACAATAAATATATTTTTATTTTATTATAAGTTTTATATTTGAATTTTGTTTAAAATTGTTTGAAATGTGATGTTATTAGAACTATGCATTTTATAAAAATATGCAAGCATGACATGTAATATCATACATATTACATTAAGGTAACTTTATAATTTTAAATTTTGTATCTAGATATCATTAAATCAATTTGCCTTAAGATCTCAAATATGTGATTTACAAATATAAATGCAAAATATTAATACAAATGTAAGTCTAGAGACCTGATTATCAAAGTATAAAAAATAAATAAGGAATACAATTTAAAAACTATGAGGGTAGCGTCTTGTGACCAAGAAGTGGAAAGTTTGTTAAAATTGTTGAAAGCAATTTAGATCGGTACATCATAAATTAAGACATATGTATAACATATAGTATGGTTAGTACTTAATATCTACAAAATATAACCCCTTCAATAATTCCAATAGCTAATAAGTGACATCCAGGCATGGAAGTTTTGTTTATTTAATTAATAGATTGAAATACTTATATTCAATTTCATTAATTGTTTTAATAATCAAAGCATAAGTTAAATAATTAGAAGTTTTACATGTATACAAAGATAATTATTGATATAAGCCTAATAGTTTGAAAGAACTCGTCATGTGAAGCAATATTACTGTTATTTCTAGGATACCCGCGGTGTTATAAAAATGCAGAAAAGACGAGGAAATATAAACTGCAAAGCCTATTCATGCCCCTTATCCACTTTCATGTAGGTATATCCATGGATAATAAGTATGTATAGAAACTATATTGTTGCAGCGATAGACATTAATTTTCATTAATATGCCTGAAGAAGATTGACCAATATATTGTTACAAATTATGAATGAGAAAATAAAAAGCAAGTCGTCATGGACAGGAACAAACCTTTTATGCAAAAAAAGTGTGGTTTTCAAGAAACACAGAAAAATTAAAATATGAATAATAAATTTTAAATAAAAAAATCACACAAGAGTAAATTATAGTTAGATTTATAGTGTGTAACACATTGGAGGATTTTTGTACGATGTAGATAGTACATAGAAAAAATTGTTTATTATTTGTCATCAGTTCTACGATACAGATGGCATATAGGAGATTTTATCAATAGCTCATTTTTTTTGGCTCCAGGGATATCTAAACCTTAAATTCATAAATTTGGCACATAGGTTTATTCCTGTCAACAACAAAGTGTTAGGTACTAACAGTTTAGTCCACTTACAGTGGATACATATTAACATCTCTGAAGTTTAACTGATCATTGCTGGATAAAACTCAGATAGTAATTAGTAAAATAAAAAGTCAATAAATTGTTAATTACCTAAAACTATATTAATAAAAATAATTGCGAGCAAAGTAAATTAAATTAGTAATTTTATTTTATACTATAATAATACTTATCCATCTCAAATTATAGAAGGTACCTATAAAAAATGTCTAGGAACTAGGTATTTTATTTTTTTTAATGCCATGTATTAGGTACTCATATAATTTAGTTTGAACATATGGCCAATAAATTAGGTATAACAATAAATAATATGTTTACCTAATGCATGAAAATTTGGATAAAATATAAAAATCATAAAATGAAAAATTCTAAAGTTTTACATGTACTTCTAATAAATTATTATTAAATACCCACCTACTATCTACTTTTTTGTATATATAAAGGCTGGACATCATGTTAAATTATCAAAATTGACCAGTGGACCTGCCACCGAGATGACAAATATTTCAGCATATAGGTAGGTTGAAAAATATAGCTTGATATGTAGAAGAAACAAGTAATATCGTGGGTAATATTATAATTGTTGTAAAAACCTACAAGAAGCTGTGGAGACCGTATATTATACTTTATTACCGACAGGATGATGTAGTAGACAGATATTTTCCAAATACAACTGGGTTGATATAAATAAGAGACGGAAGAATAGGGTAGGTACATGACAATTATTAATTTATTTAATTGTTTAAAAAATGAGGTTGTAGCTAACAGATATTAATTATTATCATTTACAATTGCGCAATATGGACAACGGGCGACTTTGATGGGTGGGTGGCAGAGAGAGGTGTTCTAGTGTTTGTGTCAAACCTGTTGAAGACGTTATTGGTTTCCCGAGGCTTGTTCAAAAGCGGAATGTCCTCTTTGACGGTTAGAGTGGTCGTGGATGAAGACGAGTTCATTTCCACCAAACAGACACCTGCACCGGTGGGCGAATCCATAAAATCAATCACATAATTCTGCGATTGCGCCTGTTATAGACAGCGGCGGCGTTGACGACCTACACAAAGCTCTACGCGGCGTACGGCAGAAAATAAAATATTATGAGATCGGACACACACCAAGAAGGGTAACGGACGACGAGAAAAATATCAAGATCGTTATTTTTTACGTCGCAGATACAAATTTATTTTTCGGTTGACGCGCAAAATCGTATTCAAAGCGCTCACAAAGAGTCGTCGTACGATACGATATGGACGGATCAACGGGTAAATAGCACACAAATGACAAGCTCGATCGCGGATCGGACGGCCACTGAACGGCGAACTGCCTGAACCGCAGCTTAGCGGCGACGCCGCGACGGCCGACGAGTAGTTTTGGCGGGGAAGGAGAAGTAGTCGGAGGGGCAGTAGGACGTGGCGGCGGCAACAGAACTGCGGACACGGTCCCGTTCTCGTTCTCCGGCGCAGGCGAATCACCGACCGAACGACCAACGAGTCGATATTATCAACGCGCGCGAATGTCAAGGTTCAATTCATGGCATGAAGCATTAATCCACTTCGTTATCACCACCGCCGGTTGTTCCATGACCAATGCCGCCGTTACCGTGATAAAAAAAAAAAATACTTCCATTACGAGTATGAGTCAACAACTACGCTCATTACTCGATATTTATTATTTAATGTTATTCGTCGGTATTATTTATAATATTAAATTAACATTGTAGAATAATTCGTCAGTAACGAATAAATCGAGAGTACGGTGCTAGGTCCGTCGAGCGTTGTGTTTATTTTTTTTAATTTCGTAATAGGTATTGAATATTGATATAAACAATATAGGTACCTATTGACAATGACGCACCCATATGGCTATATATAGAGTCCAGTCTTTAGTGTTTCACCTTGTACTAATGTAGTTACGAAATACTAAAAGACGGAATTCTTTGTATTCAAAAATTTAAATCAAAAATAATATATACTACCTATTCAAATACTTATAACATTAATACAATACAATGTTTTGGAATCAAGTCTGATATATATTTTGACATAACGAATAGATATATTATATAACTAGGGACTTCTTAATAACTAATAACTGCGGTTCGCATACCAACACGCACGACGATGATGCCAGGCGCGTTTATAGATATCTAAAGCCGTGATGCAGAGCTATATATAAAAATTGATTAATTTAATGAACCAATTGATAATGTTTAAGCGACCATTACTTTTAGTTAAGTATTGATTTATCAAATGTTTATTTTTTGAGAATTCCATCACTTAAATACTTGTACAGTGAAACTTCCCCAAACGAACACCTCTAAATAGCGTTTTTTT
>PVMI01085030.1:1776-21346 GCA_008528875.1 Aulacorthum solani
TACTTGGTTAATCTGCACTCTGTATAACATCATCTAATCGACTAGTTGTCACAACTGTTTTACTTACAGCTTATAGCTTGTATAATATCAATGGTAGTAAAATAATAAATGGACGAGTGTCGTCGGTGTCATGCTTATAGTATATATAATATAATGTATGGTAATGGCGACGTTACAAGAAAAGGTTTTTGTCTGATTGGAAAACCAAAAAAAAAAAAAACCTAAAGCTATACGAAATGATGATTTTCAAACACGCGCACGCGGAAGAAAGCTGCTAAAAGATACCGAACTAATGAAAAAATGTGAATATATGTCGAAAAGGGGTGACGCAAGGCACAGGAGGGATATTCCATAGAAACGGACATTGATGGTACCTATATATACAGACAACATAATAGTGAGCGGTATGTACGGTTATACGACTGAGTGTGGAAATACGCAAAACTGAAAGAGGCTGTTTGAGACGGGGGGGGAGGGTAGGACTGCAGCAGTAAAGAATAAGAGGGAAATAATAAAAACAAAAAGGGGGCAGTGTATACGTTTATAATAATAATATGTAACCGACCGATAGATATAAATATATATATATATGTATACATTTTATGTATGATGGGGGCAGAAAAATTTAAGTATTTTTATTTTTATTTAACCGTATAGTGTATACATGATGCATATTATTGTTGTTATACCGAGGAAATATGCCATTGTGTTGAACCGTCGTTCGAAAACAATACAAAACGATATATTACATATCTGACTATCTGGGCTTACAGTATATTAGTAAATGTATGTATAGTATGTTGTAGTGTTGTACAACAACAATGTTGAGTACAGTGTATTAGGTGTACTACAATTAGTGTAATAGTACAATGTTATATTACACTACAAATTACAAATACCGCAAAGTATACGTAGAAAAATCGATTTCCGCAGCGATTTTACATTTTACAAATATAATAGGCCTATTGCCATAAATTACCATGACTGAGCAATACATTACATGCAAGTTTATCGTATTGTTTCGTTCTTTTTTTTTCATAATTCTTGTACACAAAAACGTTTTAAATCAATGTAGTACTCAAAATATTTCTCCAGATGGTAAAAGATTTTTTTAGTTTAAGATTTAATGTCGACATGACGTAAATTATTATAATAATCTTACCTATAAATATAATTGCAAGCATTTTGTTGAGCTATTAAGTCATATGTTAAAGTTAAGAACATAAGTGCCATAAGTTAATTGTTAATAATAAGCAAACAATATATATTTTAACTATATAAAAGACAGTAAAAGTTTTAAGTTAATATTGAGAAAAATATTAACCTAACTCAATTTAAAATAAATAAATACAATATTTAAACATTTTTTTCTGAAAGACGATAATTAATATAAGTACATATTGAGAAATCGTCCAAATGGATGGTCCCCTTAGCCCCCCTACTATATCCACCCCTGGTTTAGATAATTACACACGACATACTTGACTAAATTAATAAGCTAGGTACACAAAATGATTAAACAAAAAATAATTAATTAATTAATTTTAACATCAGTTAAGTTATAATAAAAGCCAGAGGGGCTTATGTAATATCTATAAATAATATTTCAACTTATTATGTTATGTTATAACTTATACTGATCAAGTGAGCTGGAAAATTACTTGAGATGTTAGATATACTTTTTAACTACGATTTTAACTAACTATGTTATGTTAGTTATATAGGTAACTAAAAGTTTAAGCAAACAGTTATATTTTTAACTGCCTATATGCTGTAGTTTTCAGGTATTTTTCTTCGCAATTTTTAGTTGCTAAATGAATAAAATATTATCTAACACATTTACGACAATTATTATAGGAAAGTAACATTTATAATTTTTTGCCGACGACAAATGGTAAGTACCTAGATGGAAAGATGGCTAGATGTAAAAATAGTTAAAAGTCAAAATTGTCATTTCAAATAAATAGTTCTTTGTTTGTAGACTAACTAATTAAATTATGATTAATTGTATTATTGTTATGTTAATAATGGTTGTGAATGTTTCAAAGATGACGCCAATAATATTTATTTAACTCAAGTGCAATAATACAATTATGTAAAATTACTGAATTACGTTATACATTATAATATCTTATATACATATATAATATTGGATATACCCAATTTTAAATCAACAATAACGACAGCTCTATATCGTAAAGGACAATAATTAGTTATATAATTATAACTTATTAGTTATGACACGCAAATACGCAATAAATCATAATCACTCATCCACATTCCATTAATGTTAAATATTTATTGAACTAATTATTTTATCCTAAATTGAATACGGTCGTGCGGGTATGCTATTTCTTACAATTTAAAGTAATTATTTAATTATAAATATTATTTAAAGAAAGTTTTTTTTTAATATATGTATTCATAATACGTAACAAATATCTTTAAAATTATTATAGCTTATAATGATTAATGATTATACCTACCTATTATATATTATGATGTATACATTTATACTATTTATATTTTAGACTCAATAGCCCGAAAATGTATCATATAATATAATTAAAATTAAATACTTATATAATATATCAGATACAACTTACAAACACTCCAATGAAATTAATTTCAGTTTATTTATTACACAATAACTTGGTCCGACTAACTTAATAACTTTTGCAAATCCTATACTACCAATATTTGCTACTATCTCATTTCCTTACAACCTAGAAGTCAAAAAGTTGTTTATTATATTCACAGGCATTGAATGTCGACGACCGTTGGTATTTGGGAAATCATTGGGTACTGCAGCTTACGAAAAACATGACTCATAGCCGTTTTTGTGAAACCAAAATATCCTCTATTGTTCTATGGTGATAGTGTGATAAATATGTATAAAAGTACAAATTTACAATTGAATACCTACTTATGATATTATGTAAGCACACTCCTCTCACACACCCAGTCAAATTCACTGTTCAAGTCCAGCTAACAATCGGCCGAAGGTCGAAAGCCCAAACGGTTCGGATCTAGTGACCTTTATTTATTTATAATTTATATAAAAATTATCCATCGTTCCATGGAATGAGCTCAACATGCACGTCACTACTCACTCGCAGTACATTCCTACGTGGTAGTTCGTTCGTCTCATAAAAAATAATGTTTGTCACTTCCCGTCAACCGCAGTCACTCGTTACGGCCCGGGCGATGACGTGACCACGGTTACGTTTTATTGCCTAGTCGGCAACACTGCAGTGTCGTCGGTGCAAACCGTGTGCGCAGCCTGCACTGTAATATCGACGGTGGGGAGCAGTATACGCCCGGTGTAGTGTCGCGGTGGCGGTGTAGTTGTAGTGCCCCGTACGAAAATCCTATTATCATCGCTGCAGGACGCAAATCGTAGTATCGTACAATAATATTGATACGACGATTGCCGCCGCCGCCGCCGCACTCCCACCAGAATTAATAACAAAACGTTGGCGGACGGCCGACTGTATTTTCGGCACGTTTAGTCGCATCCGCCTATACTCTATTGTCTCGTGTCTACCAATTGCCAAAGACCAAAGTCCTGTTAATACTGTCTTAATAACGTCGTCGAGTAGGGTTTTCGTACATTTCTGTTATCGATTCCACGGCGGCGGCGGCGGCGGTTCGAACAGTAGTAGCAGCAGCTGACCGACTGGGAGTGACACACCGCGCTCTCCCGCCCCACCCGGTGTCATACGGTGCGGCTCCTTGCGATCGATCGGCGGCGGCGCCCGTGTTTGTGTTATGGTCCGCTTACGGTGTGTGTGTGCGCGCGCGCTTGTTCTTGTGTGATAATATCACAACAAAACTCGAAAAACGTAAAAGATAAAACGGAACGATGACCGGTGACAAAATCGAGGACACGGTACGGGCTGAGCGTACGACTGTGCCGGACATTCGGTCGGCGATCGTCGCAAACGCGTAGACGGTGTGACGAACGACACTACAGAGGAGGCGCCTTAGGGCAGGGACTTTCAGCGGCGAGGATGGGCAAGGATCACGACCTGGTGATTGCAGCCAAGACCGGCAATCTCAATGCTGTGGAGAAGATACTGGTCCAGAAGGCCAAGAGAACGGGACCACTGGCTAGGTGAGATGATAATTGATAGTATTCACCTCCTAGAAAATTGAATAATAAGACGTCTCAAAGTTTAGTGAATATGAAAACGACGGCGGTCAGTGTGTAATATATATTATTTATTTTATCGCGATAACAGCCAGCTGGTATAGGTCAATACTTTGCTATGCTTCCGCGAATAACAATAATTCGTAGCCCATAGGTGGAGGTGGAGGTAAGTCTCATCCACAGATACTGCGATTTATTCATGTCTCTTACACACGTTTGTTAATTTCTTTTGTATGATAGTATATTATTAAGACTTCTTGATTAGAACTACTGCTATTCAGTGGAATTTTAAAAACCTGTTCTAGAGTTCACAGGAATTGAGTACCTATACTAAATATTCTTAAAAACAAAATTGTAAAATTCTGATTGGGGAAGGGATCTGGGGTACGTACGTCATATTATGCCCTGATAACCTGAGACTAGGAGAAAAATTAACTCGCGATATGCGGCCACGGAATCTTTGATAATTTCTTCTCCTCCTCCAGTCTAGCCTTCCGACAATTTGATAAGGATTTTGTTTGGATTTTTTTGAGTATCATACCTTTCCAAAAATGAAAATACTTGACGTATAACAATGGTTTATCATAATAGGTATAATACATTAACACCTTTTATACACCTTCCCTTTAATATACGTTTCAAGCTTTTAACCCTAAACGTTCCCCACCACTTCATCCGTTTCCACACCACATCCTCCTCCCTTCTATTCAGACTCTAATGTTTCACCGATAAAAACTCTTGTTTCATACTCATCGGTTACACAATGAATCAAAACACTAATGTATGAAAGGTTAAGCATTATATTGTTGTCACTTAAGTTAAAACGACGTTGTAAACTTAAACTTCTTTATAAAAATACGAATCACGGATGTTTAATAATTCATCATCGTAAAAAATGTCGAAAATCGATAATTCTTATACTTAGGTACTCTATATTCCGGTCTAATTTAATGAACGTCAGATGAAAAGCGTCAATTATTTTAATAAACTTCAAAAATACTTTGATGACGTTACTTGTATCCAGTAAATTTTATGAATCTTAAACTAACTTTTTTGCATAAATACACTTCAAGGATCAGGATCAACAAGTTTAAAAGTATTTAATTTGTAAACCTATAAATTAACCGTAAAATACAGTTATTTTACGATCTATTTATGTTCAATAGTTAAAGTAAAATATTCTACTAAACGATATCATGTTTACGCTCGTGTTTATATTTACAATATCATTACATACTTCAGATATTAACTATGGTCGAATCAACAGATTGATATTTGACCTCAATTTAGAAGTTCAGCATCTTCGACTGATAAACTTACTACTTAAAATGATTTATGGATGTTATTCGTTATTAGTATTTTGTATTACTATATGTATACTGTTGTATACTATCATTCACGAAAAAATTATCATAAATTCTTAAATTATAAAAACGAAGTCAGACGTGTAGGTTCTCCTGTCATATTATGTCTGCCATGTTTTTTGTAGTTTGTTCACATTCGTCGTTCGTACAACTATTTTAACCACGTACACTGTACAGGACACAAAATCTTGGCACTTCATATTCCATAGATTTAAAATTAAACATTTTAATGAAATCAAAAAACTAGGTCGAGTTAATGGAGCGACTTATTTTTTTGTTATCTTAGTACATTATATTTTTTGTTTTGTTTTTTACATCGTAAAAATATAAATATTTGCAACTGTGAATATTAACTGAAAATCTGTTTGTTTTATACTCTGAGCGATACATAATATATTGATTTTATGATAATACATGTGTTTTTTTATGCATCTTTTCTAGTAGAAAAAATTTGAAGGTGATTTCTGGTAGCAAATATACTATTGGATCTAATTTTTATTTCAGTGGGTCAAAAGTAAAAATTTCTCAGTACTTTTACAATTGATCTCGAAAAAAAAGCTCTTGGCTCTGGTAAGTGCCGAGTGTGTACATACCTCGTCATTGAGTAAGTCACTGTAATGGATGTGTTATATTGGAATTCAATGACAATTTAATGTACCGTCTATGTATGATGGAAAAGTTTCTTAGATGTGACAGTATATTTTCTACTAAAGGTATCTTAAGATAAACACATAAGGTTTCGTTCATAATCTAAAACAATCTAAAATAAACCTATACAAACATATTTTGTAAACATTTTATTCGATTTTAATATTATTATGCTTTTAAAAAAGTTTATTATTTAGTTACCAAAAAGTATTGTCTCCGCTCAGAATTAATTTTCATCATACACAATTATTTATAATTGAATTCAAATTTAAAAAATCCATTGCAATAACCTGCAAAAACCTACCTATTCAATGACGTGTCACACTCGACACCTATATGTACTTTAAAACAGAGCGACTACCTACTCGACTGTTTTTTTTTTTTTTAATATTCATCATCTTACGAACAAACCTTATATTACATATTTTTGATGTTTTTCAAGTATCAAAGATCAATATAATTGCCATTATAACCTTGCGAAAAAAAGATTTAATCTACCTATATGATCCCTTAAATGAGGTGTTGAAATAATATTCACTTGTCAAATTATATTTTTTAGTAGGTATATTGGCTTTTTTAGATTATGTGGACAACAATAGTTTAATATACCTATTGCCTATCTACTTTACTAGTAATTATTTTTGATTATTTAATATTATTTGATTGGATAAGAGTGAATATTATCACAGGACTAGGAATTAATATGTTTTATATGTATATAGCATTCTTGCATAAATATTAAATCTGGTATTAAATTTAACTATTATTTAATTGGCCAGACATTATTATTTATTACCAATTTGTAAAATACTTAATCTAATCTCATAAAATTAAAAGCAAAGGTGAAAATTAAAAATTATTTAGTATAATTATTATGTTGAATAAAAAAGATATACTTGAACCATGCTATTATGGCATACATACTCAAATATGAAGGGCTTAATAAATCTCATTTAACGAATGCAATTAAAAAAAAAAATAATACTACTTGAATGTGAAAGTATTTGGAAAATTACACTACCTACAGTAAAGTTTGATAATACTGATGTATTGTTCTATAAAGAAAAATCTGATATAACCAGATGAATCAAATTCGAAGAAAGAAAAAAATAAATGACCTTTGATGTTGGCAGTATAATTTATTTATTTTTAATGAGCGTCCTGTATAGTGACTATTATATACTTCCTGACTAACGTCTAATGGAACTAACTAATGTTTATGGAACGTTTCGGTTGCATTAGGTTGTCTTATGTAATTTAATAAACTGTATCTGTGATTTATAATCATTCTAACTTCATACCATAGTAACACATTTAATAATGTTTAATTATGATGTATGTTCAGGTATTATATATATTAAGTTAAGTACATTTTGTAAAATTGAATCAATAACTGTTTTAAATGGTTTACCGATTAACATGTTGTGTGCGACGTGTACTTAGGAGATACCCAATAGAGTAAAATTATGTTACCCAATTACTTAATAATTATTATAGATTTCGTAAAATACTATACCCACGACTGTTCTTCATTTGTGCACACGCTCACCTAAACAAGGAAGGAGATTTCGAGCTCATTATAAAACATAAATAAATAACTCGGTTAACTACGCACTTTCGACCTACTGTCGCTGTTGTACTACATAAAACAAATAAACAATGAGTAATAACTAATAACTGATAGGTTATAATAATAATAATTATTATAATAACTGAATGTTCATAATATAATAATATTACGATTGCACATTACCCATTATTACACATGGGGATCAAGTCAAGCGGACCATGGCCCAACCTAGTCCTTTCATAGAGTTTCTATTAAAATAGAGTTAAAAGTACTATCAATAATAATGAGATGCAGGCATACGGTGATGTGTATGTATAATGTTTTGTACCATTTTATAATATTTTGTTTTTTGATTAAGAATTTTATTTATTTACAACACCAACTGTTAGTTACTATATTTTAGAATATTAATTAGTTAGAAAAAAATATCAAAATATATTAAGTGTGTTTTGATTGGATGTGCGTTAAATGTATGTACCTAAATCATTGTATTTTATTTAATATTTTAATGTCTCTTTAAATATATGACTGAAGGATGAGAATTTTATCAAAAAATTGAAATTACAAATTTATATCGAAAAATAAAATATAACTTTAATAGTCTGTACAGTTGTACCTTTATTTTATTAAAAATATTATATTAACTGTAGGTAATGGCAGTTAATTATAGTATTCACTATTCAGAATTCGCTAATAAATTATAGTAATAGGCCTTTCGTATTTTGTGAAATTGAGACAAAATGGTCCAATTTCAACGGTCACATTTTTTCAGAATATAATAAGAACTTTTTAGATAGCTTAAAGTGTTTGATCACACATAATTTTTACTTATTCTCATTTTATCACTTATTCATAAGATTAAAGCAGTAATCATTAAACGTATTTTTAAAATATTTAAATTGAGCTCTTGTTCTATTACCGTCTCATTTAATAAATTATTTAATTGATTCGTGATTATAAGTTATAACTTTAAATTTAAGGATGTTTATTACATTGATCAACATTATTTGCATGGTTTTAAACTAAATAAATTATAAAGCTTTATATTTTACCTTTTAGTGAATAATACTTTTTAACATTTTTTACTGTTGAATATATATAGGTACCTACTACACTTTAATAGTTAAATTTTCTTATCGTTAAACCAATTTTTTTTGACATATTTATGACTTGATTCATAACGTATAAGTCAGTGTTCATCAATTTAGATAACAGCCAAACCAAATTATTATGCAATTGTTTTGTTAGAAAATTAATACGTTATTTTACATCGAATTGTTAGATTCAATCCCTTATTTATAAAGAATTTTTGTAACAACTCATTTTTTGTAATGACTTTGGAATACGTTTAACTATGCATATCTTATATAGGAAACGTCTGACCACTATTTTCAATTAATAATTTATATAACACGTAGGAATACATATTCTTATTATAAAAAATCCAATTACAATATTATTTTATTTTGTTTTATTTGTATAGTTTGAGAAGAGGTGCTGGAGTAAATACTCAAGACCAAACTGGCTTTACTGCATTGCACCATGCTTCATTAAATGCGTACAAGTAAGTGATTTATTTGATTAACCAATAATCGTAAATGATATACGAATATAATTTACTAAGTCTTGAAACGTAGAATTTAATAATGCTTAAAACAAAAAAAACGTATTGCACCCATGTAGGTTCTATACATTTAAATTTAAAAAAGGTTTATAAGTTATATTCTATTATCAGGGAAATCGTTCAACTTCTCTTATGCAACGAGGCATCAACAAATGTAGTTGATCATAAAGGTGCTGCTCCACTACACTACGCTGCATGGAGGGGCAATGTTGACATAGTCCGCTTGTTGCTCTGTCACGGACCTTCCATACCCAATGTCAATCATATGGTAATTTTCGAATGCTATACATATGGGAAACATAGGCGTACGCAAACTTCATTTGCAGGATATGGAATACAAAAAATGTTGCCTTTTCGTTTAAAAATATAAAAGTGCAGTTATTAGATCATAATTTATTTTCATTGTAGTATCAGTTTTTTTGATAGTTACTTTTTTAAAAAACAATATTTATTTGAGTAAAGTTTAAGTCAACATTATACCAGATTAAGAGTTTTTATTTCAGCTACAACTTCTTCAATGTCAATGTCCGAGGCCATTTTTTGAAAACGATATTTTAAATTTGTTATTATTAATTACTATAAGAAAAAAATTCATTCAGGAGATCTATGGGCCCTTAGCAGTCTTAGCGCCATACCCTGCAGACCTTGTGCGTATGCCTATGCTCAAAAATGTGTTTAGATGAGACTTAAATGTATGTTCTTTAAATAATATGTTAAGACAAAAAATCGAGAAACTCCATTACACTGTGCTGCCGAACACGGTCATTCGGGTGTGGTTGTACTACTCCTAGAACATGGTGCTGATCCTACTATAAGAAACCACAAACATGAAACTCCTTTAGACTTATGCGCACAGTATGGAAGGTAGGAGTTGGTTATGAATATCTCTGTTATCAATGTCGTACGAAATACAAATAATAATTAACCCTGTAATAGGAATATCTATAAATACATAAATTGCATTTAGTTTCTATTATTTTTTTCATATTTTGATTTGTATACATATATAATTTATATTTATTTGTGTTCAATATATTGGTATGTGTTTATGAAATATTTAAATCTATAATTCATTTTTGTGAACAGACTAGAGACAGTGGAACTAATTATTACCAAACGACCAGAACTGATAAGATCGTACAATTCTCGTGCGGCAGGTATAATGTTTGCTCACACTCCCTTACATTTAGCAAGCCGAAATGGCCACAAGTAAGAGTTTTTCGATTAATTATTATTAATTTGAATGTATTTAATAATAAAATATGAAATTCAATCAGGACTGTAGTAGAGCTTCTATTATCGGCTGGAATGGACGTCAACGTTCGTACTGGTAGCGGTACTGCTCTTCATGAAGCTGCTCAATGTGGCAAGACCGAAGTAGCTAGAACATTACTAGATCACGGTATTAATACCCATATACGGGACATCCATAGGCGTACAGTGGAAGATCTTTTAAAACAATTCCCGCCCAAAGCTGGCCCTGCTGTAGAAATAGCAGCCATGCTACATGGTATGCAAACAATTTAGCTTTGTATTCTTATTTCTTAATTTCATTTGATTTTTTTTTTTTTTAATATTATTTCTTTTGAAGACCACCAATTTAATAACAATAATGAAAGTGACATGGAAACCGAAAGGAGGAGTGAAAATGGTGATTTGGGTCCCGTGCCTCTATTAAGTAGTCCCTATGAAAACATGTTATCACCTAGTCCTTCTCCCACTCGCTGGGAAAAACACAAAAGTCGCCGTGTATCGGAATCTTCAGCGTAAGTCTAATATAAATTTGTTTTAAACCCTATAGTTTCTTAAATTATTATAATTGTAGGATTTCTGATGGAAATTACCATTCTGGACGTTGGTACAAAAATGAGCCTACTCCACTTTCTAGGTCCTTAATAGAATCTAGTTTTCTCTCAGGCCCTGAATTGGACACTGTAAGTATAAGTTCTTCGACAACTTCTAGCGGTCATAGACCCGTATCTTCTTCAATATATTTACCAATGGCTCCATTGAATCCGAGTGCACCAAATATTTCTGTAAGTTATTTTTTATTTTATTCTAAGTCCTATGTGTTATTTGGAGTGGATACTTTTTCAGCCTGTGGCATCTAAAAGACTTACACCCGCAGCTGATTCTCCTTCACGAGTGTCTGCAAACAGCAGTAGTGGACCTTATGAATATTTATACCATGCAACTTCTGGCTCGCCTTCGTCTGATCAAAGTCGTCGAGGAGAAGTATTACGCCGAGAGAAATCAGCTGATCAATATGTTGAAATGAAACTACGGCCAACTTCAGGTGAAGAGCCTGTAGCGTTGACTTCAATTTACCAAAATGTCCCAATTCGCACAACCAATCCCCGACGAAAGCTCAAACGTCACGATAAAGATCCAGGTGCAATATTGTCAAGGGGTGGCTTGCAATTCAAACGTGTCGAACTAGAACCTGCTACAACTAACCAGGTCATTGTCTCCGACCATAATGGTTTTATTACTACGACAATTTCATCATCCAGAGAAAGTTTACTTGACGGCAATGATACTCCTTCAGCTGACTGGCCTCTAAGTCCTACACATTATCGTCAACCTCCTACCCCTGATCATCCACCGCCATCACCATTACAAGCTGAACGAAGCATACACGCTAGAATAAGACCACTAAGTCAGGTAACGTACATTTTCATTTATTTTAAGTAAAATAAGAATTGATGAAATAAGTAAAAAAACAATTCATAATTGGGTTGTATAGATTTATAGTAATCTAAAAAGAAAATCAAAAGATATGGAAACAGAAATCGAAGAAGATTTATTAGTGATTACTTGGGTACCTGAGTCTCATGCATTATTAACTGATAAAAGTGTATCTACCTCTGAAGAAACTGGAGTAGAAGAATTCGTAGGGGATACGACCTTTGCAGGTTGGACAATTGAACAATAATGTAATAATAATTTTTTTTTTAAATAAAATTTTCCTAAATAGGATTACTGAGGGGATCAGTCAATAGTAATAGAGCCGAAAGACCAAAAACTTTACGTAAATTACGTACAGTATATGACCCTCCTGTCATAGCTCAATCGCCTGGTTCCGCAGAAGATCAATCAAAAAGTTCTAACACCATGTTGAGTCCGTTCGATGAACAAGAGGAATGGGCTAAAATATCTGATTTAATAACGAATCTGGGCGGCGGAAATGCTAAGGAATCTATGTGTAATGAGCTTGAAAAGGAATTTCAAGCCAGACTAGGTAAATTGTCTTGTCGTTTTTTGGTGTTCAATCATATTTAATTCGTGGAATATTGTTATAGGATTAAACAGATCTGATAGTAAAGACAAATCTCGAATAAATGGGAATGATAGTCCATTAACAGTTGAATCATGGCTATTCGGATTGGGTTTCCAAGACTTTGTTAATGCGTTCATTGAATTTGGCTATGATAATTTGGACTTTATTGTAAGTATTTCATGGATATATATTGTATATTAAAATAAAAAATCTATATTATATTTATAGTTTTGACATTTGAAATTAAATATTGTTTTTATTTATTAAAATTTCAGTTGATGGACATTCTATTTGTAAAAATATATTTTAATATATGAATTTGTCATTTTCTATTTTAGTTTTAAAAACTAATCGATATGATGTGTCTATACTACATACATTTCACAACTTAACATGTCCATCGAAGTAAATATATTAAAATATTTGTTTATTAAATTATATTTTTAGTGTGGCGTATTAGTAGAAACGGATTTAAAAGACATGGGTATAGAAAATGAAACCGATCGGACTAAGATATTAGAATCTGTTAACGATTTGCCGTGCTTAGTAAAAGAATTCTGGTCAAAGCGGTATACCAAAGATACTCCTAAAGCAAAAAGCAAATCCATTGCTGATTTAGATCAAGTTGATGACGAAGAAGATGCCAAACAAATGGAGGAATGGTTGACTAGCATTGGGCTATCTTGCTACATAGATACGTTCCGCAAACATTTGTATACGGATCTTGAACGAATAGCTAGAATTTGGGAAGTGGAACTCACTGCGGTGCTAGAAATCAGTAAGCCCGGTCATAGAAGAAGAATACTGTCATCTGTGGATAACAGTAAGTCCCAATTACTCCAAGCTGTTTCCGTCGGCGATGGTTTAAACGATATTGGCAACGATCTCAAGCAATTAGTAAGTTTCTATAAATTTAATGATTGTAATTTTAGTAGGTAGTTTGAAATGCTAGGCTCCTATTACTGTATTCACTATACGCATTTTATATTAATTTATGGGGGTATTTTACAGAAAAACAACATTCAGTCACTCAAAGAAAAAGTTGGTTCAAAACATTCGGTTCACGTGGCGTCCGGTACTGTTACACTCCGACACAACCCTAAAAAGTCCAGACATGCTCCTCTTCCACCACCGTTACAAAACTTTTCTAATCGCAACAATAACGACCTCATAATCAGAGGACCTTCAGAACTGCTTTTTGGCGTTCCTTCTACGTTGATAACACAGTGGAGACATCAGCCAGCAGCGCTGGTCACCGGGAACGTCAAATACATAGCGTCGGTAAGGCTGTAATAAAATACAAATTAAACAGCATGAACGTGTTAGATATAGAGAAAAACATAGTGATTTGTGTATTTTATATTCTAGTATTTGGGTTCTACCGAGGTAAAAGAACCCAGGGGTACGGAGTCGACTAAACAGTCCATTCAGAAACTTAAACACGCTGTAGCCAGTGGCGCTCAACGAACGTTACCAGAAGTGGCGCTTGTAATATCATACAGAGGTGTTCGGTTCATGGACCCTATGTCGGGTAGTTTGGTGTGTGAGCACGAAATTCGTAACATAGATTGCGCTTGTCAAGACGCGGATGATTTGAACCATTTTGCATACATCACAAAAGACCATCACACCAGCTCACATTACAGTCACGTGTTCAGCGTGTCTTCCATGGTAAGGCGAATTTTGTCATTTTGGCTATCGAATTTATAATCGAATGTATATACTATTAGCGGTCTGTGTAACGATTATATATTCATTGTTACAGGACCAAGCAACCGAAATCATTTTGACGCTTGGTCAAGCGTTTGAAGTTGCCTATCAAATGGCGCTCAAAGGTCAGACTAGCACGGGCAATAGGAACGGAAATAATGGTCACACGAGATCACACTCAGCCAACCACATGTTGCCGAACATGATCACTGGTACTCGGGATGGACGGAGCAGTTCCCATCAGCACGCTAGATCACATTCCGTGAACGAGATCAAAGTGAATGGTATTCAAAAAGGCGAGTCGAACGAAAAATCTTAATATTACTCTTAAACATATTAGAAATTTAGAAATTTCAGCATAACAATATTGAGTTCAAACAGTTACCAAATATTTTCATATTTTCAAATATGTTCGTATATATGTATATATATATATATATATATATGCGTACGTAGCAGAAATAACGCAATTTTTTTCTTTCAAAACGCTCAATATTAAAACAACATAACATGCTTGATATATTATTAATCTTTTTATAAGAAAATTCAATCTAGCGAATAATTTTTTTTAAAAATATTTTTATTTTTCTTTAAACGTAAACATGTCTTGAAGTATAAGTTTTGTTGTTTCTAATATCAGATTTTATGATATTTATTCGTATCTCGTATTCTCTCGTAGATCGTTAGAAAATATTAGCCTAATACGTCTTATTTATAATTAATTCATATTTTATTAATAATCTTAACTTCAAAGTTCACTAACTTAATATTATTAGATAGGTGCTAAGATCATACTGTTTAAGGCAGGCGTTCCTATTCGACTTAATGATACAATGCATCAGCCATAAAAATAAAATCGAGGCCAAATTTGATTTTACACCCAATTTTTTGTGATATTTATAAAGCCTTTTTATATTATTTGTATTTTTATTTATTTATTATTTGTATATATGACCAATGTTATCTCAATTTTTTATTGTAATTTATTTTTAAGCGAGGTTTTGAACACCAAAAAATCTGCATAACTTACCCACGTTTTAGATTACTGTAATTTAACATATCCTCGTGTGTGAAAACACGCATTCAAATCTTTAAACATCTGTCTTTTGGGCCACTACCACCTATAGCATTTGAGTTGTTGAACGTTGTTTGTTTGTTTGTTTGTTCGCTTTTTAATGTATTTTATCGTAGAAAAATATTTATTAGATAATATATATAATATTTACTATTAGTCGTTTCTGGAATAGAACACGTTAATATTATAGTATTATATAACTATTATTATTATTATTACTATTATTATTATTATTATTATTATTATTATTATTATGTACATGATACCGTTGCTTATATTTTTAACATGTACGTTAATCCATGTCACTGAAATTAATTTTGTTAACCGGTTGTGAACATGTGTGCCATTCTACAATCATTGTTGTGAAGTTTAACCCCCAAAGATAAAAAAAACCAAATATACTTACATGTTGTACGTTAACCCGATGCCGATTTTATTTTCGCTATTCGTTATTATCCTTTGAATGACCTGTGGACGTTTAGGATACTGTTGTACATCATATTAATAACTAATGATCATTTAATACACATATAACCACACAGCTTGAGTGCACTTACATATACTCTTTATAAAGACCTATTGCCTATAATATCCTTGAAAACGGATCGTCAGATTTCCAAATTATAGGCATTTCCTCATACTTGAGAAGTCTCCTAGGCCGCAGACGGTGTGGGCGGAATACCGAGGTAAGTATATCGTCTAATGTATACTTATGTTTATGTGTGTAATTTATGCACATTATAGTTTAGATGTCATAAGCTAAAAAAATTTAAAACTGTTTTGAAATGTTTACCTGGTTACAGCGAGTTGCAAATTTCTATCGTATCGTGAATATTGCTTTTTTTAAATATATTCTACCAGGTTTTTCAGGTCACTTTGGTAATTATTTTAAGGTTTTTATTTTATGTTCGTTTACTTTGTAAAATTACACTGACTATAAAAAATCATTCGTTTGTTTATTCAGTTGAAAAACTTGACAAGTTTTTAAGTCGCTTTAAGACATAGGCCCACGTCTCCTATATAATATACCTATAGTTAATTGTTATCAACTCCATTTTTATATTAAAAAGTTTTAAAAAGTCTCTCCACTTTTTGGAATACAAAAAATTTGAAATTTTAACTTGTCGAATATACATACATTAGTTACGATATTCTTAGAAGTCTAAAATGTGTTTATATTTACTATAATATACTAATTACACATGATGTTTATCATATATGTTGTAGAGTTTCATTTTTTGGCTACTGTAAATTGGTTGTCTGGTGTAATTTGGACAAATTGAAAGTGGTGCAGAAGTAGAGGGCTAGTATGAAGTTGGTCTTTTTTGGCAGATAAATTTGGGGTTTTTTCAAATCAACGAACCTACAAATTAAAAAAAATTATTAGTTACAATTATTTACAAATTGAGCTCTGCAACCGTAGAACACGTAAACTCGGAGTGCTATTAGAGTTTATCATGTGCATGTGAGAAAATAATGTAACCATAATTGCAATCATGCTGTGTATAATTATACGAAAAATTGCGCACGCCTGGAGAGAACACAAAAAATGTGTAATTTAACTATACGATGCACAATGATGCTCGGTGACCATTTTGTGTAGTTTGTATATTTGCTATGTAACATGTAGGTATCGCATTCGTATAATTATTATTATCATTATTATTGTGTATATTATTCAAAATGGCGTGATTTTATATTCCGTCGTCAAATGGACGCCTCTTGAATTTGCATTATTATAGCGGAAACAGTATTACCCGTTGAGAAACGGCCGGCAGGAGATTACAGTGGTGAGGAAAAAACACAAAATTAACGAACGTCTTTATACATTATTTTTATATGCGATTTCGTTGTATCTGGTGCACTTTTTTTATACTATCGTCCATTTGTGTCGTCGACGAGTTGCAGTTATAATATATACATATACATATATATATATATATATATGTACATCTACAACTCCCCCAGGGCGCAGACGACTCGTCTTTGGAAGCAAAAAAAAAAAACCGAACCTAACCAAAAAATCTACATATTATATGCGTATTATTGTTATGCATATATATACGATCGTTGCCTTCGTCGTTATACCCATCACCAGCTATAATAGTTATATAGACCGTAGTCGGTGGAGGATCTATAATCCTTTTATTTTATAACATACATGATTCAAGGCTGGAGAAGTTAATGATTTTTTTTAACTCAGTTAAGTGAATATACGTCAATAATTAAAAGTTAAAAGTTACTTAAATTTTTGGTTAAATTAGTTAAGTTAAAAGTTAATACATATTTTTTAAAAATGTTTATTAAGTTAAAAAAAAAGTTAATTTATTTTTATACAACTCTGGCGCACTTTATATTTTACCAAACTAAAACAAAATTATAAACTATAGTGTTTATACTTTATACAGTATTTACACGTAGTATATGTACTCAATTAAAGTTTTTCATTTCTAAAAAAAAGAACAATAGTCATCTATCTAATAGTTTGGATTGAAAAGATATAAAAATTTCAACTTTAAACAATTCATGTCGAATGTTTTTGACATGAAAACGAAATCGACTAAAATAGTGAAATCTAATAAAATTAAAATCTTAACTTAACTTAATTAACTTAACTTACTTCTTAAAATGAAAAATGAAATTCTTAATTTTACATTAATTCAAAAATAAATTTAGTAAGTTAATAGTTAAGTTAGTAAAAATCCAAAAGTAACTAATTATGTTAAAAAGTTAAAATTGAATATTGATTGTAAGTTGTAATAGAAATAACAGGACAACATATTTTAATTACTTTAACACATAAATATCAATAATGTATTAATATACCTTGCATGTAAATTTAACAAATTTAAATAATGTATTTATGCAGAGATATTCTGACAGGACTACAGGAGGTAGGAAATAATTAAAAAACAAATCATTTCCTACGTAAAATAAGCTCCGACTAGTCGATTATCTGTTAGTATTTGTCGTACCTAATTAATTTTTGTTTTTATTAATACAAATATACATTTTAATTATATTGTAATTACTTTAAAAGTACCTTCTTCTTAATGATACCTACTTAAATACTTAATCATGTATAATATGTTTTTATGATTATATAGTTATTGACTATTGTTACATATGACATTGATAATGGTGGAATTTTTTTATGTGATTGATATATTATCATTACAAGTGTATACGTAAACATAGACCTGAAATTACCTCTATTTTCCCTTTAATTACTCATTTAATCAAATTTTGAGTTTTGGAATTTTAAGTTTACTCAAACACTAAATTTTTTAATTAATTTGAATTAATACCTAAGCAGATAATTTTTTTTATAAATATGTATTTATCTAATTTGAATTTTAGACAAGTACCTTTTTACTATAGGTAAAAATTGGGTGTGATTAGAATTAATATTATTGTAATACATACATTTTAATACCTCAGAAACTACTTGTTAAAAGATTCATTTAAAAGTAATATCAACGTTTTCAAAAAAATCATCTGTGCAACAGAGAAAAAAAATATAGTTATTATTTGAGAAAATAAGTTCGTCATAGGACACTCCTTAAATAGTTAAATAGGTATAGCATAACTAACTGAAGTAATTGAAAATGTATGATAACTTGAAAATTACATTGAACATAATTTGAATATCTGCATTATTTAGTAACTGAACAAATTGTCTGAGTTTATTTTTAGAAATAAAAATAAATAAATAAATGTGGGTGGCTTTGGTATACACTATAACAGTAGATATAGCATATAACCGTGATCTATATATTATCTGTTTTAAATTTAATGAGTTTGAAAAAAGGTAGGTACCTACCTAATATGCCATGCAGAAACATACAAAATAACAGCGTGTGGGCATCGCGCCATCACGGCTTGAGAAACATTTTTTTTGAATTTCATTGTTTCGTCAGTGGGTAGCTCACATTTTACATTTCACATCAAACTATATAATATTATACAAAAATGAAAAAAAGCAGCGATATGATGAGGGTGTGACACTGTGCCTATCTCCGCCAGTCAACCAGTCATTATAATATACGTATGTACATTTTGCATAAAATAATAATAATAATAATAATAATAATAGGGGAGGCAAAGCCCCACTGGCTTGGAGTAATAATACGCGAATCACCGAGT
>PVMI01085050.1:0-11636 GCA_008528875.1 Aulacorthum solani
TTTTTTTAATTTTTTAAAATATCAATATTTTATTTTTGAGTAAATTAATTTGAAACAAAATAACGTTTTTTCAAAATATTATTTTTAAGAATTTTAATATAGGTACTTACATCTCAAATTATTTATGAACCATATAATTTTCATAATTTTTTTGATACATTCAATTCTATTATCAATTTTTTATTTTTCATTCACCCGGTTTTTCTGTAGCAACTAGTATATAATATATTATAATATATACTACATAGTACATAGTCATATAGACACATTCTATAGTGAACGGCGTATAGGTACATCAAAGTTGGTATTATAGAATCTACATTTTGAAATTATTTAAAAACCAATGAATATAATCCATATTGTCGAGAAAGTATAATAATATTAGATTAAGAGGTATGTAAGGAAGATCAATAAATTTAATTGTTTAAATGCGTATAAGTACAGTAAACAGTCTATATAGGTAGGTAGTATAAACTTAAACCTACATAAACATAATTGCAACTAGCGGGTGGTACCTACCCCAAGCATAATTTTAGCACCCCTCCATTAGTCCTTCCATAGGATAGTTTCAAAATGTCGAATTTTCAGATATTCTTTTCTTTTTTATAATTTACATACTATTTTAGTGTTTTTATTCATAAACTATAATCATTAAAACAGTATTTAAGGAATCTACAAGTGTATATAATAATAAGTAATAATACTTAAAACGATTTTACTTTTTTTTTAAATGACTTATAATTTAAAAATCTGGTTAGTTGAACACTTGGACTAATCCTATTTTTTGAGGAGATAATAATTCAAAATATATATTACAAACTTTTTGCAGATTTATATTCTCTAAGAGTACCTAAGTCATTAGTAAGCATGATGATAATTCTTGGTGACCTTTAGATTCTTTGAAGAGCACCAAACAATGATAGTCATAAATGTTTTGGTTGGATGTGTGATTTAATTGTGTGTCTGTCATCACCTTTTGGAACAGTAAAATTGCTCCAATCTTCAATTTTGAGAGTGATTTCCGGTAGCAAATCAGATCTAGTTGGTACTGTATTGAAGAGGGGGGGGGTCAAAATTATCATCACTTGTCGTTTGCGCATCATTAATCCTCCTGGTAAAAAATGGATGATCGGTCGTTTTCGCATCGCGTGTTATAACAATTTAACGCAGTAGTGGGTATTAGTTTTAGTGATACAAACGCTTGTGATACACCAATAACCTACGATTATATCTATATCTCTGTAAATTCAAAAAACGTTCTATATGCCCCAAAATAATCAGGAAAAAAACAGTAAAAAAATAGTTTGCTAATGTTTTTATTTAAAGCTTATACAGATCATAGACTATGACCATGCATCTGTATAGGTAAATTATTTTCGAAAATGAAACAAAAATTATAAAATATAACCAAGTCAATAATAATATAAATATATATCATGCGTTGAATAGGTACAGATATTATCTACCTATATAATATTTTCTATTGTTTGTATAAATTGTTATTTTTTTTTTTTGGTATACTGCTTACCATCGACGCTGTACGTCCGTAGTCCGTAGCCGATATTTAAGTACTTATCGCCGTAGAACAGCCCTAGGTTGACTTGGCCAACAGACTCTGTGGTGTTGGAAGTGCGCCGAGCCGACGCCACGACCCATCGTTTGGAGCCCAAGCCAGCGCCAATGAGACCGATGGCGGCGCACGAGTAAATAAACGTGCAGAATATCAGCCGGCGCTTGTTCAAGTTCATCGTTCCCAGCGATGCCAAACCGTTCACCTGTTGATCAATTGTACGTTAAATTTTGGCAAATCGTATTTAATTTATTGATAATAAATTATAAGTTAAGTATAACACATTAACCTATATTAGTAATATACCATGTGGTCTACTTCTACATAAATAATATCGATAAAGATTAACGCAAAGATTAGAACGCAAATTATGATATATATTTTGAATTGCACCAACGTACATGGACAATATTTTTAAGATTGCTTGTTGTTAATTCAACACTCCAAATTCACTATCACATCGATACCGCATTAAAGTTATTATGGACAAGTAATAATATTTTTATAATAAATGTTCTTTTTACCATAGATGGAATGAGAATAACCTATAATTACAGACACGTAATGATAAAATAACTAGAGATGTTGAATTAACTCCAAAACAATTAAAAATTACTACATTTAAAAGAATATATTTTGATTATACGTCTAATGTGGTATCAACCCTAATCTTCTAGTAAGTGAAAACCTACAAGGCATCTTAGTTATTTTAACAGCAATTCATGTGAAATTAAATACATTTTACTATTCTGTGATATTGCAATATCATCCCTGAAATGTGGTAGGTATACACACTATAAAATATATAACGCATTTCCAGGTTAAATTTAACGATGTAGCCACAATATGAGCTTATAATAGATACCTACATGGCTATATATTATCGGTCATACTATATTATAACTGCAGAAGATAAAAATATCTATCCAGCTATCCCTACTCAAAAATTAAATTAGGTAGGTCCACATTTAATTTGTTGACGACTAAAATATATAATAACCACGGTATTATCTGTGTTAACACAAAAACGTTTATAAATGCTTAGCTGATTTCGTGATTTTTACTATATATAGAATAGAAATTCGCTCGTTCGAACCGTGATGTTCGCAACCATATCATTGACCAACTACCAAGGTTCATATTATCCCGATGAGTGATAGTGTAAGGATAATTTTACACCGACTTGGACCAACGAATTTTTAGATAGGTATCTATACTGTGTTATAAATTATATATTATAATTTATATTGTATATTTGTAAGTTACAGACAAATTAATGATCGTATTGTTCGAAGTTGAACGTTAAGACGCTTTGTCATTTTGATTTCCTCTACACAAATGACAATATATAATCAATATACGGTATACCTACGTAGGTACCATATAATTATAACATTAAGTGCATTTCATTCCATGATATTTTTCAGCACTTGAAACTACCTATATAATATACACTGTATGGCGTCTGCGGTGTTCATTAAAAACGTTTTTGGTGATGCGTAAAAGAGGTTGAGAAAGAGCAAAAAACCAAAATATATTTCAATGACGTGCGCATGTATTTAAGTACCTATATGCCAAATATAATCTATACAATTTGCAAATACTCGGCAAAAAAAACAGACATCCCGTCGTAGAAATCGACCATATATATTATTACTATGTGAGGACCTAGGAAGTCACTACAGAAACCAATTAAACGTTCGGTGCAGCGTGGAAAAACGATTTCGCTCCTTGGTGACTTTCACTGTTCCTACGACAAATTAAACGAAAAAAGGACACGAGTATCTATAGGTTCCTATTGTCAGTCAAAATAAATGAATATGGTCATTTTTATATGTGCACGAAACAATATTGTAAGTTGTAGGTGTGTATTGAAATTCACACATATTACTCGATATCTGGTAAGTCTAGTGATCTGAGATATTTGTATTTATTATATTGATGTAGATATCAAGCCATCAAGGTATCAGGTAGGTACCTATGTATAATATCAGGCTATACAGGAACAATGTTGTTTCCAATAAAAAGTGTAAGAAATATATTTATAAATCCAATTTAAATTCAAAACCTAATTTACTTTTTTAAAGACTAAAATACTAAATCAATAGTAAATAAATAAAATAAACTTAATAAATTAATAAACCTAATCGTTAATTTATTATAATATTGCAGTATAAGCGGCAGTATAGGTGGTACCACGCTATACGCCCATACACAACTATTACTATCTAAAAATCTAACAGTTAATTTATATTAACATTACTAACGATTGACATATTAAACAAAATGGTATACATGTACATCTTTTATTAACAACTTTATAGTTATAATTAAAATTAAACTATCATTATCTTAATTTGTATCAACACTTAAGTCGTATAATACTACATGACTGTATACTTTGTAGTTGTGTAAGTAAGTATACCTACTAAATAGTTAACTCGAAACACTATGAGAACATACATTTAAAATGTATACAATTATATACCTACCTACGTTAATAAGTCATAGATTAAAATAAAGTGAATAAGTAAGTACCTTACATTCAAACATTATTTTATAAATACTAATTTATTTTATTTTGCATGACGAAAATACAGTGAAACCCGAAAGTGCAAATTACCTTTTTTTATAAATAAATTTTTATAAAATTAATTTGCGCTTTTGTACCTTGGAAGTGGGATAAAAGCACAAAAATAAATTGTCTTAATTGATACAATATTTTACTGACCTAACGCGTGACGCTCGACGCTTTCCAGCCTCACCCAAACTTGGACCTTGTATAAAGAAAAAAAAATTTCTAGATTGGAATACTTGAAGACAGTGGGTTTCAAATTACAAATTTAATTTTTAGGTACTTACTCATTATTAATTAGTTTGATAAATTTGTTTAATTATATTCATGATACCTACTTGTTTAACTAATTTAAAATAATATTTTTTAATTTTTACTGATTTTTTAAACTAATTTAAACATCACTAATTTTAATAGCACTGTAAATGCTTGATTTAATATTAATAATAACTACGGTCTATAATTTTAATAAAATACACTTTTTTTTACAAAATTGATTTGCGCTTATGGGTTATATAAAAATAATTTTTTGCGCTAATGGGTTATTTATTTTTGCGCTTTTGGGTTGCGTTTGGGTCATATTTTGCGTTTATGAGCTACGGATTGAAAATATAGTTACTATGGGTCAATTGAAGATACAAATATACAATATATTATAGCTGGCGTTTGGTGCAAGTATATAATATATATAATATGTATATATAATACACAATATTTTTTATAAATTACTACAAGTAAATTGGTGTTTAAAATGTATAGATTGTATCTATTAATATTGTAATTGTTGAACTATAATTATACTGAAAGTTCTTGATAAAAAATTTAAAAAAGATAAAGAAGCGAATATATTGCTATATATTTCACATATTTGTCAAGTATGTTTTCCTAATTCGAGCTAACTCGTCATCATTAGTAGCAATCAGGTATGATATAAATTTGTTACCAGTATTCCTTGCAAATACATAGGCAGAAGTAGTGTATAGGTTAGGTTAGGTTTAGTTAGTCCTATGCCTATCTACCCATGTGCTTATTAAAATCCGATGATTTTAATCATTGTTTAATTGATTTTACATTTCTCCGTAAATTGTTATATTTATTTTCTTATTTGACACTTAGAACTAATCAAGTTTCATGGTTACTAAAGTAATGAAAAATAATCAAATATGTCTACTTTTTAGTCACGCAATATTCCTTAAAAATGTGAAAAGATTTTGGATATTTTAAAATGTTAAGGTAGAATTTCCAGATTAAATCGTTATTTTTGTAAGAGCCAGCAAAGAACTGAGTAAATTGTAAATAATTCAGAAGTGTATTCTGGAATTCAGAATAAGTATAGGTATTCATAGATAAATTTACTTTCTCAATACTTTTGTTGTAATTGACTTAAATAAAAATATATGTTAAATTAATGCCAGTATAATATTGCGCAATGAACATATTTACAAACTAGTTGAGTACTTATATAGTATTGGTAGATATGGGTAGATAAGTAGATAGATACTTGGTAATTGCCTTCCCACTTCGGCCTCACCACGGAGACGCCTCTGCACTAATTATTGAAGAAAATTATAAAATCAGAAGGAACAAATTACATTCGCGTGATGCGCAAACTATAAATGGTCCAGTTATTAAGTAGCACTTGACTAATGGATGCAAGTATGGTCTTGACACCTAATGTAGTGTATAGCCATTGACCTTGTACATTCCGTTTGTATTTATATTTATTTATGAATTATATACCTACACAACTGCACGATGAGCAACAGTCATATTTTTCTCGGCAATAGGGTGTATGATTTATAACAATAGTTTTTATTCGATCAAAACTGTTAAAAACTATAAAAATATATGTACCTTCGAAACGTACATTATTTAAATTTAAAATTGTTTTGCGAAAATGTTATTTTATTTTCACAAAGGAATGATATAATTATACAAATCACACTATACACGCTAACCTAACCAAAGTATATAGTTCATACATTTAAAATAAAAACAATGATGACGAAGCAGTAGTTATATTAAATTAAGTATTCCAACTATAGATATTTATGGTTGAATTATGTATTCTTATACACTTGCAATTTAAGAAGTATTTGATGTTTTAATTTTTAATTTTGATATCTTGGAAAAAAATGTTAAGTTGTGCCAACAAAGTGTACTGAAATAATTACATATACCTATTTAAATTGTTTAAATTATTGTCAGTTTAACAGCAAAAAAAAATATTACTATTTCATTGCCCACTCGGATATATTATAAGTTAATAATAATTTATAACTTTAGTATGCTTTAGGTTTGCAACATGCATAATAATATTCATATACCCTACCTAAGTATACTTATTTTGTTTAAAATTTATTAATTTTATTCAACTGCAGAATTTCTATTACCTAGCTGATAGTATTATCTTAGTATATATTGTGTCCATAAACAATATTATATTTTACTGAAATGAGGATATTTAGGTATACAGTCTACACTCTAGAAGTCTAGACCATTCTATAATGTAATACAGAATGCATGTACAATTTAAGATTATTAAACTAAATATGTATTTATTATGTTTACCTATCTATTATATGTAGTAAAAAAAATAGCCCGTTAAAAAAATCCCAAGACGTTTTCATTTCCGAGTATTATATTATATCTAGAGCTCTCATATTTCACACATAATGTATACCTGTATAGTGTATATGTATCACTGTGCAGGTTTTCAAACGACAGCTTTGACAAAGTAACCTAATAACTAATAAGTATAATATTTTTATTTTATTTGTGATGTATGAGGTTTCTGAAGCCTTTTTGTAAAAATAGTCTAACTCATATTATATAGGTATACATCTTATAATATTACAAAATCATGTAGGTACGTAGGTAGGTCGTAATTTTTAACCGTCGAAAACTCGGTTCAGTGCTGATATATGCACATAAATAATAACTAATAATAGTTACTTACTTGTTTTATAGGAATAACGCAAAAAAAAATAGACTACCTATAAAAAGTGGCACATCAAACACTTTCGTTAGTTTGATAAGACGTTACTTTATTTAATTTTATTTCATACCAACACTTTTTAAGCGCGTATAAAACGGATACCCTACACTTAAATTTTAAGTTTATAGACTGCATACCTATACATCGTACACTTCATATTGTTATATTATGAACTATGATCATCTCAATTTATTCATTTTTGCTTTTTTAATTAAACATTTAATCCATTCACAAGAAGGACCTACTTATATGGTTTAAAGCCCATAGGTATGTTTTATTTAAAATTCCAGCTACAATAATAATTTAATATAAGTTATAATAAATATTAAGTATGTATAAGATAAAGTTGTTGTATAGTTTTTGCAAAGCATAAAGTGTTGCTATATAGTTGTAATTCACTATATTCTAATATTCACATTAATTATTATTTGAACTATATTCGTCTGCTTTTATAAATATACAGTATTGATATCGTGCTATTTTGTTTATTACCTAATCATAATTCATAATATAGATTAATATAACTTAAGAGTGTCTTTCTTATTTCAATTTCATAGTATATAATATGCTCATTTAACATTTTGTACTAATTTCTCATACATTATATATTCTGTACTACAATATATCTATATATTCTATACACTTAAGACACTTATATACCAAAATCAAATTATGAAATATATTTTAACAGCAATATGATTGATAAATCTTTATTAGCAACTTTCATTATCCATTTTCAGTAGATAATAAAATTATAATTAAGTTAAAAGGCAGACAAATTAAAAAGTACCAACTCACATTGTTTATTTTTTCTTAATTTATGCTTATTTATCGTTGATATATATGGCATATATTTTATAATATATGTATATAGGTAGATACAAAAGATTCATTAACCTTATTTGTATTTTTCAGTATGCAAAGTAATATACAATGTAGATTTATTATAAACTCGTAGATAATATAATTTTAATATCAGGTACACCGTAGTATATGCCTACCTAATATTTTCAATGGTTTTGTAACCAAATAATTAACTCATATCCGTGTCTTGTTGTTAATCGAATTGAGCTGCGCCGGATGTACCTACACGATGATAACTACTGGAAAATTAGCTATGGTCCGAAAAGTAATTAACACAGTGACCTGACCATGGCGAAGACGGAAATGTCCTCAATGTTATATTTTAACATGTTTACAAAGAACCTATAATATAGAATATACCTATATCTATAATCTGTGTGTATTATGGTAGTATAATAATACTAAAAGACAGTAGCTACCACTAGGTAGGTACACGAAGGAAATCGTTAACCGTGTTTAAGTCATTCGTTCGTTTTATTATTGCTAGACATTTTTTAAAAAGAAAAAAAAACATAATACACAAATTTGTAAGAAGTATGGTATCGGGAAAAAAATAATATTATAGTAAATTACTGTTATATTATACGGATTGTATATATTATGTTTATTATTCGCGGTTATTTGAAATTTTGACCGGACCACGCTGTTGTTTGGATTCTGAAAAATTCATATTTTACCGTATGCATCTCACTTAATAAAATAAACATGATTATTATATTTTTTGTCGATTTGATCCGGATGTCATAATATACAACACGTACCTATCGTCATCACTCATCATATTGTCATAGTTTCAATATCACTACTAGCTTAATAATTACATTATCCTGAGAATTTCGTAATGAATAACAAAATACACGTCAATACATTACATTAATTCAAAATATATAATTAAAAAAATATTCTTATACAAATTAGCTTTATTGAAATCTATTGAAATATTTTAATTTTATTTTTTTAAATTATTTTACACAACTCCTACATAGTTCTAAATATAAATAGAAGCGCGTGTTGGAGATTGAGGGGAATTATATTGACATGCTCTAACGATTACTGTAGTGTATGATTATTATATGAAAGTATACAGAATATACGGTTATATATACATTATACATATTATTATTATTGGCTTTCACGTGTGCAATATCAAAACCATTTTACCAATAATACCACGACATAATGATTGCGATCAAAATATCAAATTACTTTTAATATACATATAATATCGGTAGTTGCACCGAATTTTCACTTTCCCTAAGCACACAAACGCTAATTATTCCGACGAAATTGGGTCAAGGTTGTACTTATATATATGCTGATATTAAAATTACATATGACAACATCAAATATAAGAATATATTCCTATGCCTACGTAAATTATCTATTTGTATAATATAATTTCTTATAATATATAATATCAATCTATAAATTATCATTACAGATTTTTGAATTTTATGTTGATACGTGTTTATTACCTATACAGTGCGTATGTATAATATATTGTATTGGTTGCTGCAGTCGTCGTATCGTATTATAATTGACTATAAAATATATAATATTAAATGGTGCACGAGTCCACGTCTTGCATATTAAATTTGATGCACACGTGAGCAGGGTCATTGGACCGCTCTCCGGACCACGGGTTTGGCCGATTAAACTGGCTTACGGCGTGATCGGAGAGATGATTCGATAAGATCTTATGGAAAAAAAATGAAAAACAAAAAACCCCAAACAAAACCATTTTATACACATTGCATAAAACCGTAGGTTTATATAAATAAATGCATTAAGTAGGTCGAATACGACCAAGAGTCGACGACCAACGCGCGCGATGGCGCGATGTATTTATTGCTGTGAGTAGGTACCTAAATGTAAATACATAATATAAATTATAAAGAAAAAATCGCGGACGTTTAAGTCTCCGTTCAACACCATTAACGCTCTCACAAACCAGTCAGATAATAATAGTTTTAAATGTATAATGGGTCGTATAGGTATATTATGTATTAAAAGTAGGCACTAAAAGTAGATACTATTGTCTATTTATTATAAGTAGAAACCCGTAAGGGTTCACTTATTTTCATTTATCAGCTTGTTTCCTCTCAATATGATTCAATTTTAAATAAAGTTATTTTCCGGTAAACTATTCTTTCCAAACTTCCACAGATGCGGGTATTTTAGGTAACTATAAGTCTATAATATACAGTTATCTGTATATATAATATTATAGAGTGACTACAAGAAATGTATTTATTATTACTTGTATAATGTATACTTGTATATATCATAGCATATAAATAATAAATATGTATATATATGTACAAAAAGTAATTATAGGATTGATTTTTTGGTTCAACTTTGACTAAGTCTTCAAGTCCCTGTATATCAATTGTTATTTCCTTGTGTTTTTTGTTATTGTACCTATATAGTTATCTACATAAAAACAAAAACTTTGACTTATCAACTACTTATACATGTAATTACTATATTAGTGCAAACAGTGGGACCTCGATAACTCACCAAACGTCCATAATAAGTCGAATTTTCAATAACTTAAAGAAAAAATCTAGGCCCTTACATTTCAATATGTACATAAACATTTTTCTATAACTCAAATTTGTTTTTTCCCCCGACCAATAAGTTATTGAGGTTTTGCTATATGTTTATTTGTATATGGATATAGTCACTAATTACTTATAGGTCCTAGACCTCGGATGTGTATCCACCAGCGACCACTAATATATATATTATGTAAATTATTATACATAGGTAGATAGGTAGGTAGTATGTATTATGGTATAGTCTAAATGTACCTATATACAGTCTAGTACCATTGAATTTAAATTTATAAGCAATGCTGGGATATCCATAGAATGTATTTTAAAATTGTTTTCACATGTTAAAATATGTATAGTTATATAAAGAGCAAATTAGATATACATAAACCTATCGGCTATCTACACAATAGGTACATTATAAAATTCACAGAGTTGAATACATTTAATATTCATATAAATTATATGTTTTAAAGAATAAATTATTGATTTAAAAATAATCAAATAATACTGTTTTATTATTATGGTAGGATGAAAATCCACACCCTCACATTCTGCAAAAATAATTGCATGGTGCCATCGAATAAATTGTAACTTTTAAATACAGGGCAACTCTATTTTATAAATACAATATAAATACCGTATGAATATAATTCTTCATTAAACTATAATTTATAAATTTTAATAATTTCAGGTCATGTTACAAAATTCTACTAAGTATAAGTTTATTGCAGTTTATGTTTAATGTTTATTATAATGTTAATATATGCTGGGTAGTATAGGGTAATATACAGTACATTATGTACTATACCTACACACACATATATATATATATATATATATATATAGTCCAAACTCATTTTATAAAAATTAAAAATCAATTATAATAATATAATAAGCTGCACATTGTAGATTTTAAATATTAAGATTTAAGACATGGCTAGTTGACTATTAAACCTGATAGGTGTATTTATTTAAAAAATACTATATATTTTATAATTTGTATATTATTATTTTAAGCTTCTAACATTCAAAATTGATTAATCATACATTACACGTCTAATACAGAAATAT
>PVMI01085062.1:0-10052 GCA_008528875.1 Aulacorthum solani
TGATATGACATAGTTTTTAATTGTTAAGCTCTATATATTTAAATTATTATTTATATTTTTTAAGCAGTAAATATTATTATTTTATCACAATATTAACTTAATATACATAATAATCAGGATCTAGTCATAGATTTTAGCCAGTACCTACCAGTTGGGAATTAAAACAAAAGTGATGATTGAATGGTCAAACCAAACCGTTTGACCACTGTATATTATTTGACACGTCGACAAATTTAATATTTTTAAATTTTATCGTAACAAATGTTAACATGGCACTATGGCAGGGAGGTATATTAAAAAAATAATCACATCATCTAGCCAATTAAAAACTGGAATTAAAACACAACTTTTTTAATTATAAAGGACAACATAGAGGGTCATGACACCTTCAAAACCATTGATGAACAACTTTGGTTAACTTGATAATAATACTGTAACTAGGTATTGTTATCGTAATTACCGAACTACGGGAGGGCGATGTCGATGAAGTGTCGGTGATACCGATATTATTATTTATTACAATATTTGGTTAATAAATAATTTTTATTTAATAATATTCAAAAATGATCAGAGATTGTGGTTGGGTGGTTGTGGGATGGGCGATGGTTGGAAACACAGGCTCGCATTAAGACACACACAGACACACACACACATACATAACAAACAAATAGTATCTTTATGTCAAATAATAATATATAGGTAGCATTTATATGAATTACCTACCAATATTGGGTAGTATTCCGAAAATAAGTATATCTATTGAATAAGTATTCGAATATTAGTTCAAAAAATACTTTATTTTACCCAAGTTTACTACCTACCTAGATGATAGGTAATAAGTAATACTAATATATTATAACATATAATAGCAGTGTCGTGTGTATTTTTCGAATAGAATACGGTTGTTGATCGGTTTATGTTGAAGCTTTATCGTAGAAAACACAAACGAACAAAAGTCTAAAACCGCGGGAAACTCGTGACAACCTTATCGAGCCGCGTGCCGAAACACTCGCCGGACTGTCACTGCCGTAATATCATATTACCATTATCGTTGTCGTTTTCGTTGTCGCTGTCGTTGGCGTTGTTGTTGTTGACGCTGTTTTCAACACGGACTCGCGAACGTGGCGGCGACGGTCGTCCGTCGGAGGCGGCGGCGGCGACGGTTCGGCCGGCGACCCCGAACGGACGTCGTCGGCGACCACCATGAAGCTGGTGTCGCGTCTCCGGGGCGTAGACAACAGGGACGGCCAACAGCAGCCACCGCCACCGCCGTCCACGTTACCGGGTGGCCGGCGGCTGAGCGTGGCCGCTGCCCCACCCCGCGCCGCGTCCGCCACTGGCATCATGGCGGCCAGGGACCGGTCCAGGTCACTGTGCGTCGAACGGCTGGGCCTGGCCACACTCCTGCACCCGGCCGCCATACCGGTCAGAGAACTCAACAGGAGGCGGGCCTCGTCCGCACTGTGAGTATTAACATTTTACTAAAGTTGTTATATCACGTTTTTCACAACCAAAACGATGTCCACGAGGTCGTATATTTAAGATATGAGCTCAAAGTTTAGAGGAAATAAACGCGATGTGTGGAATGATAATATTGATTCAAGGCCGCGGACTTGCAGAATATATTATTAACTATATTATTATTATTATTATGATTCATGCTCAATTGGTTTGATTTGTTGAAAGTGCGCTGTAAAAAAAAAAATGAATCAAAATATCTTTTGGTCATTTGGCCATATTAAAATATGAATAGTATATTGCTTTTGATTGAATGACTCTTCACCGTAGTCTATACTGAACTATAAAGACTGTACTAAACAAAGCATAATAAAACAAGATTACATTATTTTTTTTTTTGTGAAAAATATTTAAATATCACTATTTTTATATATTTCTCTGGGTATTTGTATTGAGTTTTCAAAGATTTTTAGATCGTCATGAAACAAGCCCCAATTCAATGATTCATACACTTAGTTTGGTGCAAAAAAAATTAATCTTTAAAGTTCAATGTTGTTATTACAATACTAACTGTATTTTATATATTTATAGTGCTATCAGTTTATTATTACGCAAATCGTCATCAATTATATACAATATTATTTATTTATTTTCGTTATCATTCTTGATTCTACTGTAGGTATTTTCCAAAAACTCACACTAAAGATTAATATTTTTCTGCAAGTACTTACCTACCATACAATTTATCAAAAAAAGTTCACCGTTTATCGACTTTAAATGGACTTCGTAATTTAATGTCGTTAACATTTTAAGTTTTAAATAGGTTTTACAGATGTTTTTTAATAAAGTGAGATAAAATATGATTTATTAATCGGTAAATGACTCCTTCAGTATTATCTGTTAACAAACTTTAATTTTAGTTTCAAACAATACAACTCAGCTAAGGTGTCTGTAGCAAACAATTTTAAATTTAAAATTAGCTAACCATTCAAGGAGTTTTAAAATATAACATGATTTTATTAATTATTAACTAATTAAATTAAAATAAACACAAAATATTAGAGACGGGATATTTGACACTTATCTTTTCTGTTCATATATCGGTGTTTTACAGTATCTAATATTTGTAAGACATTTTTTTTTAAAAATAATGAGTTCTCATTATTTGAATTCTGAACCTCAACAACAAAGACCCAAATTAATATTATTTTTGAACTAGGTATTATTTTACGTTTGGAGAAACTATACTCAGAAAATCCATAGATTGTATTTTTATTAACATTTTTATAGATTATAGGTACTTAAGATAAATTTCTTGATTTAGAGTGATTATTTACCGTGTTTTATATTTAATCCCATAAAAATTACATATAAAATACACTTAATGATACATGTACCTATGTAAATTAATATTTTATAGCTTACTATGGTAATTATTTGTAATTAATCATTATATGCACTAATTTATAAAATCATTTTTTTTTATTAAATACTTAGAAATAATTAATAGTTGAGGTTTCAACTTTTAACAAATTAAAAATATTTGAGACCATATTATATGGTATACAAGTATATACCATGTATATATATGTATTATGTATATATGTATATACATAATACATATATAATATATTTATTATGTTTATAAATGAATAGCAAAAAACAGGAATTATATCTTGAATTTCAATATTTATGTTATATATTCCACTAATAAAATAAAACTATTCGTAATTAGTCCAAGTATAATTATTATTGTTTAGGTATTTTAAGTTAAAGCTAATTATAATTTAATTGTATAAAGTTTTATTAATAAGAATTTTGTTGACATTTTTTATTCTAGTATGTATAATAATAAGTATATAGTGATTTGTGCAGAGAGATGATGGTTCACTAAAAATATTCTGTGGATGATTGAAGAATAGAGATATATTATACTTCAATTTATTTTAATTAATACTTATAACGTAGAATTATTGTCAAATGTATGAGATTAACAACAAAATATACTATTCAAAAAGTTAATTTAACATTCCAATCTTATTAAGAAATGTGGAACAGTCACAGTCGCAGAAATTATTTTATTTACATTTAAAAGCCTATTTGAGATTACATAATAGTTTTATCTTAAACGAATCTTTATGTTATACGTTGTACCAAATTTCCATTACTGTCACAGTGGACAAAAAACTTTGATATAATTGGATGGATGACGATCTGCCTGGAAATATTTTTAATTATTAGTTACTATTATCATTATCTTGCGAGTCGTAGCTTGGGACTACTTACCAGATTCATGATAAATCCATAAAACCATTCTCAAGTCCCACGGTACATCACTGCATCGGGTTATCATACTTCTGACTTTTCAAAGCGGTATTTGGATCGTAAAAAAGATGTTGTATACCAGCATAAAAATAAATATTATGCCCCATAGTACACTTTAATACAATGGCCTTATATATTGTACTGCAATATTGATTTATACTGATTATTTGGCATGTCATCAAATGTTTCAAAACTTTAAATTAATATATTTCATATTTCCATTCTTACGTTTAGTGAATATAATGTAGAAAAACAAAAATAATTTTAAAAAAATATTGATTACTTAAAACTCTTGAATAAATAGTTTTTTACATATTTTATAATATTATGATGTTACTTAAATTTATAATATTTTTTATGTTGAGCTATATTACGTGCATATTCCCAATTCCGGACCAACAAAAATTGTTTTATGCAATTATTTATCACATAAATAGCAAAATTTTAAACAACACATTTCATAATTTTCATGTATTTGATTAAAGCATAATGGTAGGGTCAGTGACTTGTGTCTTCAACCCCACCCGTATCACAAATATAATTTTCCAATTTTTCCAACTATCATATAGAGTACATAATTACGCTGTATTTGCATGTCTGGTATCTCAACTCTAAATTTGCCAGTTGGCTTGTAAAAACATTTGTTCTAATTCACACATGTCCCACTAGCCCTATCCTGAAGCAAAATATTTGGATTTCCTCACATTTTTTCTGCGTCATTATTCAGCACGTATTGCACAACCAAACTTATAATTTTCTGGTTCATTTACATTTTTTGTGAGTCAAAAACTCACAAAAATTTTAATTTTTTCCAATTCTATTTTATTTTTCTTACTCACCTCACATTACACTTATACATTACAAAATATTTTTACTAAGAGTGAATTTAAAGTAGTAATCAATAATCATTATATTTATTAGTATTAGGTATAGACTATGTTTGTATAGAAAAAGGGCAACTTAAAGTATAAGTAATCATTTTTCCTGTCCAATCATTTACAATAATACTCATTGATCAACTTTGGAAATGTATAGATTTTTTGCAAACGGGGTTTAAAAGACCTCCTCCATACTTATTTAAAATATATTTTTTCTTCTAAATCAGAGCACAAAATTTGATTTTAATTTTTTTAAATAATAATAATGTATAATAGTAATAGTTTAGACTATTTCAATTGTATATTGAATATTTTTATGTTTACTTGTTAGTAAAATTGTCAAATAGTTACAAAGTTAGTAATTGCAAATAAAAATTGTTAATTGTTTAAAGATAACAACTCTTAAACAATAATAATAAATAAAGAAAACAAATAACAGTATGCAAGTGGTCCCGTAATACATTTCATTCCACGAAATATTTATTTCACACACACGTTGATAATAAAATGTGTAATTACTAGAAGAGAAAAGTAAATTTTAAATGTGAATTTTAATAAGTAGTTTATTAAATATGATCGGAATTTGAAATATTAATAACTACATTATGGGTTGATAATTGAAAAATAACAGTTCTAGTAAACAATTAAAATTGTAAATACTTTGATTATTGCAATTTACAACAAATAGTATTTGATAAAACAAAAATAAATTATAATTAATAGCACGTTTAATATTTAGATTTGTCTTTTTCCAAACACATTTCCATCGTAAAATAGTGACATACTGAATCAACCATGCACACTGAATAATGCTATAAGATAAAACATTAGGCGTTTACATATTTTTTTTTAATTCCTCTAAATGCAAATATACTTGAGTCGTTAAGAATTTTATTGAGATATAATGTTGTGTATTTTACTATATAAATTCAAGTGCAAAATTTGAATTTATTTATGCATTTTTGTTATAAAAATGCATACAAGCGTAAACTATCATGTACTTGATATTTTCTTATGAATACTCGATTTCATGTTTTGAAGCTTTGCGACATGTTTACTATCATGGGAATTTGAAAACCTTGTCATATTTATGAGTGCCATTAATTTTTTCACTGGTAAATGTTATATAAAATGTAAATAATATGCTATTATTTTGAACTTGATTTACAACATTGATTGAATTAGTTTACATTGAATGATATATCCGAGATCATAATATTATAATTACTATAAGTTGCTTTGTTAAGTAATATTTACTAATTATGATTTATGTTTTCGAATACAAAATTATATTTATAACATAACGGGAGTACGGGACACTGGTCTTGCAGGTTCCAGGCTTCGTCCAAGATTCAGCCTGGGTAAGATTATTATAGTGGTGTTATCATTATTATTATTATTAAAAATATAAATCAAACATTTTTTTTAGATTCTGAGCGGAGCGATGAATGTATTGATTTTACAATGAAGTGTGTGTTTTTTTTTTATTTTTTTATTTATTTTATTTTTTTTTTGTGTGTCTGTCATCACCTTTTGGGACAGTAATAATGCTCCGATTTTCAACTTCAGTAACTTTTCTGGTTGGAAAGTGAATCTAGTTGGTACTTTAGGGGGTCAAAAGTAAACATTTTACAGTAGTTTGTAAAATGTATCTTTTTAAATCTAAGATTTGAACATTTAATTCAAGATTCTTCATGACCTACTCTTATAAAAAAAAAAAAAATTCTACTGGAAAGATAAAAAAACAAAAAAGTATATAGTTTTTTTTAAATTAAATTAAATTAATTTTTTTTGTACTAGTATTATAAAATATGTAGGTATAAACTATTAAATATTATTATCTAATAGTATATTTAAAACTATATTTGGATATGTACAAATATATTAAATACATTTAAATTTAACTACCCACTTACGTATTGTTATAAAGCCTAACCTAATTAATTCAATGTGTTATAGAGGTTATTGATGTGAAATATTTTGGTTTTATGTTATCAAAGGAATATAATTTAATGTAGGTCTACAGTATACATACAACACACTATACTTGTTGCCTTGTAGGTGCACTGAGAAGAAAATTTAACCCAAAAGCTTGCCAAGAACACTGTTTTTTAATAGCTTCTTGTTAAAGTTTAATGTTAGAAAGAACTTTTTCGATAAATTGTTTTACAACTGTCTTATTTTAATTTTTTTTAAAGGAAATTATGCAAATAAGTAAATAAGCAAAAATGGATGCTTTGTTTTACAGTAGGTACATGCTTTAATTTAAAAAAAAAAAAAATGTTACAGTCTACCTTTTTTGTGAACTTAAGTGAATCTCATAATTTTAAATAATATCAATATGGTAAATTCATTATCAAATATTATTAATTACAATATATTAATGTAAAGCACCTACGTGTTAAATCATTTGTATTAAATAGCAATAAATAATTTAATTTTCTTATGCAATTATAAAATATATTCCTACAAATAAATAAAATATGATTGTTACACATATCTTAAATCAGATGAAACTTGATAAATACCTAGATAAAAATAGTTACTCAATTACAACGTATATTATCATAAATTATCATAAGTTATGATTTATAATATCAAATGATTTTCCTTCATTAACTGTTTTGTCTGATTATTCGTACTTAGTATGTAGTTCCTATATCAGTAACTTTTATTGTTGTAAAACTAAACTATTATTTTCCATTATGTTTATTTTTATAATTTAAAAGAGAAGTTGGTATAATACATAAAGTTGAGGTCTAGGAAACCATATTTTTTTGATTTGCGTTGTGTATAATATTGGATAAATTTTTTTTTGTTACACTGATAATATTTTCTTCGTATAAGTTGTTATAATATTTAATAGGTAGGTAGTCAATTAATTTATTCATCAACTGAAAATATTTATCAATTTTTTAGCGAAGATTTCTTACATTTTATATTCACATATATAATAATATATATATATAACCTACAAAGTATACACACAGGCATGGATCTAGAAATGATAATAGAAGGGGATGCTTACGGGAAAATGTACTTCAAATACATAAAAACATAGGCATTAAGTTTAAGTTTGTATTGTAAATAAAATATCCATCATTTATGCATACTATAAAATAATAATAGGCAACAGACTTTAATAACAAAATTATCTTTAGGTACTGTATATTATATAATGTAATTACATAGAGAAGAGTGAAAAATATTTATATAGATCCGTGTATGTAAATTTCGAGGTAAGCAACGAATAAGGCAGTAAGTCAATCTTCCAACTTTTTTTCTCAATTTAGTATTACTTTTTTTTTAGATTTCGACAAAACTGGTAGTAGCATAAATTAACCAAATTACCATTATACTCGTATACAATAATATACATTTACTGCTGTTTTTGTTAGAAACTCAAGAAAATTATAATACTAAATTGTCTTCTCTAATATTTTTAATTTAGTTAATAAACTGAAAATTAAGGTAATCCTTGATATATTATAAATACTTAAGGCCCAAGGCCTCCCTGGCTCTCCCACACAACCACACTTCTTGTATTCATACTCATATAGGTGGGTAATTTGTTAGTACTTTATTTTACAATTTGATTGTTACTTAAATTATTTAGATCATCATTCATCACTCATCGTAATAAATTATTGTCATAAAACTGACCTACTTTATTATAAAGTGTCTGCTGTGTTCTTTATTTTTGTCTGAGACGATTTACATGCAGGTCTTTACAAATAAATTCTAACCAGGCCATAATAAGACGAAGGTACACTAAAAATTCGATTAAGAGTTATATAATTACTGATAGTTGCTAAGAATAAGTATAATTATATTATATTTTTTCAATAGTGCTCTGTAGGAATGTAATTTGATAGAAAAAAAAAAAACAGTACCTATGTGACAGTCATACAAATCATAATGTGGGTAGTTTAGTAAATACAATAATAACATCTTTTCACGAATGACGGGTACTAAAAAAATAATAATTTTATTTTAGACTGTAAATACTTAAATACTATGTAACCGTCGATTTTCCTAAGTTGAACAATATATTTTTGTTTAAATAAATATAATAGATAAAATAAAACTTACGAACAGATTAATTTAAATTAATTCTGTGTAATATTTATCATAGGATACATTTTTTTTAAGCTTACTAGTTAAACTAAAACTGTTAAAGTTTAAAAATTACCAAGTAGAAAATAAGTCGTGGAAAATACAAAATATATTAATTTTAAATAATAATTTAATTTTTTTCAGATCATCGTCTAATGATCTCATATCTCGACGTGGCGTATTCAGCAGGAGGCATTATGGTTCTGTTGAATTGGTAAGTAAATTTATTTTTCGGCATTTAGTAGTTTAGGAAGATACTGGGAAAAAAATGTAATACTTAATAAGATTGAATGGATCTGAAAAATTATTAACATTTAAGTGCTTTTGAAATCCAATTGAAGAATGTGTACAAAGCACATTAGGAAGATATTTCAGAAAAGAAATAGAAAATAGAGAATTTGAAGAGAAATGATTAGATTCGTGATACGATTTTGTAAGTAAACATATGGTAGGTATTTTTGGCCGTAGGTATGTATCATTGTTGTCGTCGACACTTTTTGTCTGAAATCTGAATTACTGATAAAAAAGAAAGATGAGTATATGGCATCTACTACAAGCATCGTAGTTGATTTAATTCGTTCTGAAAAAAGGCTTACGTTTGTGACTACAATATATACAATATATATATATATAAGCTTTATCAGAACCGTTTTAGTGTGACTGCTTAGAGATTTCCATTAGTCGCTTTATCCATTTTTCTCTGTAGCTTCCACCTCTTACACCAAAATTGTCATCTCCTCGACTTAAATCTTTTAAAGGGTAAAAATATTAAATATCCGTTTTATATCATAACCGTTTTGATGGCCATTGCGTATAAGAGATTTTCTCCAAACCCTTCTCAGGGCCACCACGATATAGCTTATTCCCAACCAACGCTTTAAAGTCAACATGACTCACACTACATTTTTTTATATATATATAATATTATATTATACTCAATAATAAGGTAGGTACGTTTTATAACTTGATTAAATTAGCGAGAATATAATTTATTCAAGTAAATGACTATGATTGAAAAACTGTTGATTAAATCACGACATTAACAGTTTATATCCAAATGCAAAGTTATCGTGCATTTTTAATGGCACAGTTGTATAGTTTGAATATTATTATTTAAGTAGAAAATATAGTATAACTGTTTTGTACTCTTTAAGTGAAGTGTTAATGTGAATTATAATATTTACAACTCTTCGGCTTAATTCGGCAGAAATAGATACCTATTGTAAAAATGAAAAAAAAATAAAAAATAATAAATTATTATTATATTAATATTTT
>PVMI01085089.1:294-13253 GCA_008528875.1 Aulacorthum solani
ACTCATATTCCATTAATATCAATGTTTATACTTAGAACTCTTGAACGATATAACTAATAATTAAAAAATCATAATCATCAATATTTGTATTGAAACAATTTCAATGTTTCATGTTTTTGTGAAATACTTCATACTTCAAATATAATAGTCATGACCTTGGAAGACCAGCAAATATTTCTATCAATTTATATGTTTTGTTTTCGTTTTCTTTGAGAATAATCATTTCAATTAACTGTACAAACTTTGGTTTACTATATTATTTATATAATACCATTGTGGGGCACGTAATATTGGTACATTTTAAAACATGAAATTCATATTTTTTATATTAGAATTCATACATTGGTATGTGTATAATAAGAAATAATTGTGGGAAAATAAGAAAAACTAAGATTGAATAATGCATGGTAATAGGTCTGACATTAAAGACAAATAGTGAATTCATATTATATATAAAATATACCTACAGACTGCAACAATGGGCAAATAAAAGGAGGACTAGATGTAGAAGCTCTACTATTTCAGAGATTCTTTTTCGTGAATAATAGTTGATTTACTTGATTTACAAAAATATGCAATGCTTTATAGTCTCTATCAGCATTACTTTATATATTAGTAGTTTATCATATTTTTAAGCTATGAGTATTTGATTTATATGCATGGCCAAATTCAGCTAAGTATGGAGGTAATTGACCAGTTTTCTTTAATAGAAGCCAGTTTTTTTTAATGTAGTTGTTTAGCCACTAAAGATAACGCTTTTTTGACAACGATATATTTAAAATTGAAGTACTATGTAAATAAACTTCTTAGATAATCCATCCGAAGGAGTTGGTGAGCAAAGCGAGCCGGGGATAAACTCAAGTAGTTTAAAAAAGTTAAAATGTAATTATTTTTTAAGAAACAATGAAAGTAGTTTTTACTTTGTACTGTTATAAACAGTTTAATATTATGTTTTATTAAAAACAGTGGAAGTTTTTTCAAAAATAAATATAATATTGTTTTTGTGAGCCATATATAACTACACAACTCCCTTACTCTGAACGTGGCTCATCTAATTATGACGTGACACAATAGACAGGTGCATCATATTTTTGTCTTGCCCATTCCTTTTTAAATTCTGCCAACAACAAAATTATTTTAAAAACACTAATATTTAAAGATTATATTATAGAATAATATAAAAACATTCATAAATTAGAATGTCTAAACATTTCCAAAGACGAATATACCAAACAATATAGGCATGTATATGTAATAAAATAAAACTATTGCTTGTTTTATATTATGTAAGGTTTACAACAGCCACATTATTTCTTGACATTATTCATTGATTATTATTATGCGTAATAAAACGAATGGTACATACGAAAACTAGACCGATTATCTTTCGGGACATTCTGGCGAATTACTGTGTAGTCGGGTTTATCGTCTAGGGGTTATACGGGAAAGGATTGTCTGTCTGGAGAAGTATTCATGCCAAATGGACTCAGATACGCCAAGAATATCTAACGGCGAAGCGACAATATAAATAAAAAATGTCTAACCAAATGACAATGGATGTTTTATTCAAAACACCGGTCGGTAATGGATTTTAACAACGAGAAACGACGTATAAATTCAATTAGCGTGCACGAAGATAATAATATTATAATAAGGTTCGGAAAATTAATACGTACGTATTATTGCAATTTACAGCAAGTACATTGTATTTTGTTGTTATTGATTAATTAGCCAAAAATAAGGTAAAATAGAAAACTTTTGTTTTCTTGAACGTGGATAATTAAAGAATATAATAGAGAATTGATGAAACATTTTGATTTTCCATAACCTAGGAGCAAACGTTTGGAAAGTGTCACAGAATTCGGTTCATTGTACAAAAAAAGCATTGAAAATTTTATACTTCAGAGAATGCAATTGTTATGGCAACCAAAAAATAGTAATACGTTAAAATGGTGGTTGCGGAGCAAAGCAAGCAGGGTGAGAAGACCCAAAGTTATTCTATAAATTACTTTACAAATTATACATTACGTTATAATATATTATTAGTAATAATTCACTGAACGATGTAAAATGACGTGATCAGTTTTAAATAACTGAAAATAAAATAATTTTAATTTATAAAATTATTTCAATTTAAAAAATAACTACTAAGTTTAGAATCATCAATATTAACTATTATGTAAAATACACATCAAACAAAACTTTGAAGTTAAAAACAATTTTACGATAGTATTGAATGCAGTTTAAAACACAAAAAGTAAACATTGATGATTTTCAATATAATCATTATGATATTAATATCGTTAACTATAAAATATTATTATCATATTATACAAGTATATAACCGTGAAATAGTTTATTTTCGGCTACCTAAAGCATTTATTTTAGAAAATAAAAATTGGTACGATATGAAGTCGAATCGAGCTAGACATCATTGACAGCAGCAGTATATCTCGCTGCACTGACACGGGATAAACGTAAATAAGAAATAATGACGTAAACCATAATATTATACCCACAGAGGGAAGCATATGTTATTATTATAGACATCCGATAAACGATTTTAACGAAAATAGTCGACAGCGTTACTTAGGCAAGCGGGAAAAAAATATTTATAATAAAGCTGCTATAGGGCCTCTATACGGTACCTAATAATATTATTATTTAGTTACCCGCGGTACGATTTTATTTTGCGTTCGGTAAAGTATGTTTGATGTGCATTAATCTACACCAACATAATAAATACGCCCCACACACACACACACACACACACACACACACACACATATTAAGTATATAAAGTATATCAAGTGCATCCATCTGGTCGACGTGTAAACAAATCACGTTACCCGCGGAGCACCGGATAAATTGATACCGAAATAAATCCGCCCGAGTACGGAAGGTTCGCGTCGATGTATAGTATAGCTTGTACTATATATATATATACATATGTATATGAGCAGAGTTTTATGAGACTTTTCTGTTCAAATATTATCATATATAATACATACATATCTGAACTGTTTTACATAAGCTTTTTTTCTACCTAATCGACGCGCACAATCAATTTATTACGAACGAATATAATATACAATTCGATAAATTGATGACTATCGTGATAGCGAAAATAATAATAATAATTAATATCGTTGGTAGACTATTACGTCATAATATTGTACGGAATTGTTGGATATCCGGTTAGATTAGGTTACTACCTACGTTTTTCGTATTTTTTCGTCGTTTTCCCGAATTGTGTGTAATTTAATTTATTGCACGCACACGTGCGCATTTGTCCGCCACGTTTTATATAACATTTCATGACCTGTATGGCTAATTATTTATTTGCAACGCATACAAACTATACACACGTATTTACTTATGTAAAACACACTTAATTGGATAGAAAAAAACACCAAATTTCCGAAGAAAAACAAATAAATTAAAACCAATATTTGCCCAACTATCAAATAATGAAATGTTTTTTTTAATCATTTTCAGTAAGACGATTTGTCTCTTTTGCTGTTTGAATAAAAAATACTAAATATTAACTATAGTCCCAACAATTAAAATCATTATTAAGATACATTATTGTTGATCAAGTACTTAGAATGTATAACATTTTACATAAATATAACGTGAATTGTAAATGTTTATAGTAAGACAATTATCTCAATTGCGTCGAATTATCTTCGTCTACATTAAGAAAATACATTTTAGAAATAATGACGTGTTTCAAATAATAACATACAATTTTAGTGCACTAATATACATTTTCAAATTATTATAAGAATACAATATATTCCATGCAAAAATATCTGCAACAATTAAAACCAATGATATGCACTTTTATACATATTTAAATGTAAAATAAAGTGAAGCTTTATTTATGATGAATTCGAATGTACACGGACAAATATTTATGACTATTATAGTTATAAAAATGGAAGTTATGTTTAAAAATATACAGCAACGTCGCAATATTAAACTGAAAATTAATAAATGTTAATTGTTATTTAAATTTGAATTAATTTGAATTAAATAAATACTAAAAACATAATTTTAAATAATTCGCTTTCATTAATCATATTGTTTAGAGTAAGCTAAATGATCATACATTATTTAAGTCGTAAAGAATCTGCCAACGAAACATAATTAAAACATTGAGTAAAAAGATAATAAAAAAGCATATTTTTTCATTATTTTCAACAATAAAAGCTTTTTCGTTGGTATATAAAATCGTATAGTAATTAAAATGATACCAAAATAGATGAGTGCACAAAGCACAGTTGTCTAGTGTAGTCAACTAATTAAATTTAATTCGGAAAAAAATTTAATAAAGGTAAACTAATTTGGTGATTAAAAGTATAGTGGTTTGGTAACAAAAAATGTGTATTTAAAAAAAATATATAGAATTCTAAATTATAACAATTTCAGAATTCGAATTCAAGTGAAAAAATAAATAAATGAAACGAAATCATCTAAATTCAATATTCAGCAATTTATTTAATAAACTTTATTGCATGTATACGATACAAATAGATACAAATAATGAATGATGTGTACAATACTTTTGAAGATGTAAATAATAATTCTCAACAAATATTATTATCAAATTAAAAGCTTAATATTATTAAAATCTATTCAAGATTATGAATTGAGTTTTATTTGTTTGCGCAAGTACACTTTATTTACACACAGTTATACTAATAATAAATTACCATTTTCTAGAGTAGTAATTTATTTAAACGTTCGAACAAAGTAGTAATAAAGATTGTTATTGTGGAGTGAACATTCAATTGATGTTATTAAAATTAATTGATGCGTAGCAGATACAACGCAAGCGATTTGTTCAAGAGTTAACAGGGGCCAGAATGTGCCATAGATCGCAGTGAACGTTTTCGCGTATTGTAATGTAATTGAACAGGACTCGTAAGTGGCAGGATGACACACCAATTATAGAAACAGGATAAAAACTTGACAGCAAACACAAACGGCCGTTTACCAATTATTATTTAGCCGAAACGAAAAAAGTGTTGTTTTTCATTTACCGACCAGAAACAAAACAAAAAATTTAAATCTCTGTCGTATACGCGTATGTATATATATATATATATAAGGTATTAAATAATTTATCAATCACAGGCGACGCAATACGTCAACGGCATATAATCCTGATAACCAAATACAAGGGACGGGATGATGGTGGTGAGGGGGTGGCGAGGGCTTGCCGTAGTTACTACATACGACAGGCTTCGGTGGCCATTAATCATCCATCGCGGTCTCATAGTTTTATCTTCTGCCACCACCGTGTCAAAATTCGAAAAAAGTAATATATCGACGCGCCAGGTGGATGAGAAACGGATACGAAAATATTTATAGAACATGATCCCAAAAAGTGACATTTTTTCACTGTATATATATATATATATATAATTTCGAACGAGGAAAACTTTATGTAGGTTGATCTCTTTTACTTTGTCTCCGTCCATCTATCTATCTCTCCATTCCGTCTAAATTATTGAATAACGGACAAAGGACGTGGGGGGTTCGACAAAATTATCAGGGGCGGAAAAAAACCACTGCAAAAGTTGGATGTCGAGACGACGGGAGTCGGAGAGAAACAAAAGGGATTGCAAAAACAACTTCATTACAAACTCAATTTCGACGGCTCATTTGATACCGTTATGAAAGCCCAAGAATTTTGTAAGTCTTACATCGACCAACTTCCGTTTTAATTTTTTCCCACTAATTTTATTGCCTTGCTTTTTTTACAAGTAGTATTGTTTTGTTTTTTTTTACTCTGGTTAACAATTTAAATTAATGGAACACTCTTTATTATTTTCCCCTTATTTTGATTATTATTACTCCACTATTCCGGATGCCAAAAGTCTCTATACGCTATATATAACATACACAATATATATATATATATTACCTGCGTTAAGAACACTCCATTTTTTTCTACCGATCATCAATCACCAAATAATGTTACTGTTTATATTATATTTAATCAATATTCTATGTAAAGTAAGTTGATATTATAATACTTTAAAATAAAGGAACACCGTCAAAAAGTATTAAATATAACTAATACGTACCTATTTAAAAATAATATATGTTCATAAATGTTTAAAATTATAGATATATTTTATTATGTCAAAAAACATTTACACACACTTTTTTTGTTAATTTGTACTTTTAATTGCAAAATGTTATTCATTTAACATAAATCCATGAAAAATTATTATATGCATACAATTCTGCTTTAAATGTCGGTAACAAAGTTTAAGGGGTAGTTGGATAAACTACGTTAATATTCTTAAATCAAAGGTAAAATTTTTGTGAACTTGTAATAATGAAATTACTAAACTACATAATTTGATTTTTACTGTACTTAATTTATACATTCATTCATTTTAAAAGTATCTACATTTTTAAGTAGTTGGACTAAAAGTTTTTTATAATGCCATTTTATTTATTTAATGTATGGTAAGCTACAATATTTTACCATTTTTACGACTATTTTACAAGTTACTAATGTATACTTAAAATAAACTGTATAGTTACCTACTACAAATGTGTGTGAAGATAATAATTTGAATCATTATATTGTTATAAGTAATTCAGGTTTAAACTGAGCTAAACATGGACAAATACTAAAAAGAAATTAAATAAAACGGTTTTCTTTTTCATACTTAGGTATAAATAAGCATAAAGTAATAAATTACTAAGAATTAATAGAATAAAAGTAAAATATTCAACTACTATTCGTTAAATAGTCATTTTTAATAAGCTTCCGTTTTTGTGGGTTATTAAAGACATTCATGAAAAAAATCAAAATTGTATTAAATTAAAATAAAAAAATATTTTTATTCGACATTAGTAATAATGTTCTGTTTTTTTTTTATCAAAAAATGTAATGATACTGAACAAAAGGTTTCAATGATTCATTTATAATCTGTGCGATAGCGAAGTTAATTAACAATTAGTATTTAGTTCGCACTAAAACAATCAGCGCTTTTTTAAGATCTTATTTTAAATAATCAACATAAATTATAAAAGAAATATTTTTAAGCACTTACTTAGAAATAAATTCGTGTAAAGAAATACTTTAATTTAAAATTGCACAGATTACAAGACAAATCATCAATTAAATTCAAATCACAAAACAATAGTGTAAAAGTATGACAATTACTTTTAAGAATTATTATGTTTTGACTTAGGTTCCATTTAGTATAGTATTTTATTAAATTTAAAATATTATGTAATAGCTGTGTACCTAATAGAAAACAAAAGTATAAAAATTAACAACATTCCTAGTTGCTACCTCTAATTTAATATTTACGCCTATAATATTACGTAATGATATATAATAATATACTTTTGCAGAAATCATATTCAGTTAATAATTCATGCTACCATATTATATTATCGTGATGAAATTGAGGATGATTGATCACACGTGGGAGTATTAATTATAGTGCATTGTCAAAATACATTAATTAAACATAGTATTATAATATTTTTTTGTACATTTAATATTGTTATGTATCTACTACCTGCATAATGGAGTACAAATGTAAAATTACTAGTATGTAAAAACGGATCAGATCGATCAGAACTACTATAGAAAAATATCTATGATAATAAAACGTGAAGCAGTTCAGTTTTTTTGCACATGGTTTTTTTTTTTGTACATTTTTGAACTATATTTCATATAGACATATTCATTTTCACATTTTATTCTCGATTTTTCAAATTTATAATAATTTTTTGGTTAATTACTGGAATTATTATTAAATATATCAAATACAATATATACTTGTATTTATGTTTATATATTTATACTTGGTATTTTTCGGAAATAAATTTAAGGATTTTCTTACTTAATTTTTAGGTTGTTATAATACCTAACTGAAACAGCTATAGAAAACAGAATATTTTCCTTTTTCAATATCATATAAAGATTGATTCACCATTCCCCAAGCACGCACACCCCTTCTTATTATTTTTTTAACGATGGTTTTATTAAAAATTCCGATTTTTGGAATTTTTAAGCATGCTTTAAGACCATATTTTAATTTTTATAATATTTTATCCTATTTAAGGAATGATCTGTAAACTTATTTTTTTCTAATGAGAACCAACTATTTCTGTTAATTACTATAGGCTTATGATTCAAAGTTTCTTAGTTACCAAAATGTTTATGTGCATTAAGGATAGTTATTGTCATTAAAAATAGCTTTACAAAGAACTAAAATAGAGATATAATATTGGATCTAGTATTTATTAAACTTGTGCTATTTGCAAAATTATAAAATATATGATGATAGATTAATATTAATTACTAACATTTTCCAAGGTTAGGCCATCATAGACTCTTTAACTTCCAAAACCATTTTCATGGACCTATTATCCTAAATATAAGGTATACTTAGATAGTTAAATAACTCGTTTGAATACGATTTTGATACGTCAATATTTTCAGAAAAAGGTTAAACTAAATAATTTATAGTATAGAAAAGGGGGGTTCTCATTTCGAGAACAGAAGTTTGTAACTCCTCAAGAAATTCTTTAAGTAGTATAAATTTTCCGAAGAATTTTAAAAATGTTCTTAAAGTTAATTTAAAAATTAAAAATCGGATATTAAATAACTGCATTACTGATCAAAAAAAGGATGAGCGTGCATGGCGAATCACCCTGTATATGTGTAAATGTGTGTAACCACGTCATGGTGAAGTAAACAGTAAGAACGTCATGTCTTTGTGGTTTCACGCTGTGATAATACGAAAATTTAGCACGTTGGTGGAGAGAGCTAGGACATGCAATTCCGTTGGACGGATCGGGCGAATTTCGTGTATTTCTCCCTTTTTATTTATACATACATACATATATATATACAATGTACATATTAGGACAAGTGTAAACTTGCCGTAATCCGCGAATACAGTTAGCGGCATTAAAAGCCCGGACGGACAGTTTTAGACGTCAAACGAGAATACAGCAGGGTTTCTCCCTCTCGCGTTCCCCCGCACTAACCTCTGCCAGACACTGATTTATCACTAGCCACTCTTTAACTACCCCTAACAAAACTTGGGAATAAATTACGCACTGCGAAACATATTTACGATTCGTATACACACAAACATTTAGGTATGGAGTATATAGGTTCATTGTACATTCACGGATTGATCGGATTGACTTATCGGAGTCATCTATAAGTGCAAGCCGTCCACCATGGCGAACGTCAGGTTGTTGGACAAACCCTGAATTTCGTTATCCTTTCGATGATCGGATCAACAACTTCCCAACCTCGAGACACAAAAATCATACCCCTATGACTTTAGGTTGATAACATAGCAATACAACTATATTATTTGAAAATTGAATACCTATCCATTAAAAAAATTCATTGTTGACTCAAAAACACAACTAGGTATAGGAGCCAATGATGAATCTACAGCGTTATAATTTATAACGAAAATACGGGATGAGGAACACGCAAAGTGCAAATATTATATTTTTAAGTGGGTCAATACGCTACTGCTGATAAAACGTATATACAGCTAAATACATTTTAATACGTATACATAAACAATAAAAAAAATATTGATACTTGTTTTATACGATAACTTAAAATATCAGAAATTATCGTTAATAAGCATTTGCACAATATAGTTTAAAATAATATGCTTAAATCATTAGGTAGGTATAATATTATTTATTATACATTTCATCAAGCACTGCCTTTGATGATGGGTTTCTTTAATCAAATAAATTCGTGGAAATAATATCCCTAGTAATACGCCTTTGTTACGCATTCATCGAATTATGAGCAATATTGATATTTTATCTTAATATATTTTATTATGATCGTTCGTCAATTGAGCCGAATTTGAGAACTACCTGTATAATATACATCTATTGCGCCATGACAGTACAAAAAAGGTGTGCATATCAATTGCGCCATTAAAAATACAATTAAATAATAATGTGAAGCATTTATAATAATTATAAATCATATATAAATTATTATGAGATTTAAATGGTTATATAATGTTCATTAAAAATAAAATACCAAAACCGTCTTAACTAATTTAATTTTATAATTCGTTAATACCGAAGTTAATACGCTACAAAATTTTCGAATCTATCAGTTTTAAAGTTGTTTGTCAATTTATTAGATATTTCTTTACTTAATATTTTCAACGGTTTTGCGTTAAATCGTCCATTGCATTCCTCTTCACTTGACTAGATATAATTTGACGTTCCAGGTTTTTAGGAGGAGAATGTTAGTGATTAATTTCTTCATTTAAAATTTTAGTTTTACCCTCGTCTAAGTACAGCTTAGAGTTACAACTTTTTTCTACGCACCGCCATTTATGCTTTTTTTTACAAGGTAAGTTCTTTACAAAATCATTTATAATTTTGGTAAATAATTAATTCTTTACCACTTCCACTTAAAACTATTTCTATAATAAATAAGAGGACAAGCCAAAACAACTATATACGTATACAATGGAATTATATACTGAACAATACTAAGGATTTATATTATAAACGAATAATATTTGTCGAAATTGTATTGTATCTTCATTAATTAATACAATTATATGAATTATAAAAATAATGGTTTTCAAAGCCTTATACCTTATCTGTGGAAACAGATTCGTAGTTATTAAAATCTATTCGCGCATTTGACTTACAACAATGTATTACATTCGTAATCGATCGGCCGCAGCGAAATTTATGTATACCTTTTTTCTGTCCCATAATTATTATTTATTTACCTGTGATTTTCGGTGCAATTGATATGTTCACTTTATTATAGTATTAAAATATAGCAAAATTACTTAAAAATTATAATATTATAACTAATAAATTATTGGATCTGCATATTACATAATAAATATCTCCTGCAGGTTATATATTTTGGAATGATGGATAAAATAAAGTTATTACAGGTACCTCTTCTGCAATTTCGTGAATGGGTCGTAAAACAAATGTAATTAAACTACAAAATTCCAAATATTTGGAGTCACAGATTATGGCTTTATATATGTGTTTATATTTAAAATTGTGTGAAATACATTGTTTCATATATTATAAAGATATACCTACACATGATAAATATTTAAAGCACGTATGCAGCTTTTTATCGTTCCCCAATCATTCTTTAAATACAAAATTAAAACCACGCAACATGAGTAATTGAATAATTTAATAGACCATTGTAAATGCCATCACCATTATATAGGGCATAAAGTAAATTTAAATTGTGATGAATAATTCATTTAGAGCTTATAAATATACTTAAGTAGTACTTTTATATGTAATATGTACAACCATTTGAAATAAAACATAAAACATCAAAACCCTAAATGCCCATTAAACAGTATAAAACAACTTAACTAATTATGCATATTATTATTATACCTTATCTTTAAAATTATAACTCCAAATAATCAAGTGCATTATTCGAAAATTTAAAATTATAAAATGTTCAATTTTCTTCTCTAAATAGTAATATAAACTAAACTAGCTATACTAAAACTATAATTACTGATACATTACATTTAATAACTATTATACAACGAAACCACTACTATAAGGATTAACGAATAAATAAAACTATTAATTTACTCAATCCAAGAACCCAACTGAAATGTTTTAACATAACAAATACACGTAATGTTAATTTTAGTTTTGTCTTCTGAGCTTTATTTTTTTAGACTCAATTTCATTTTCTTTCCGGAAGAACGTCAATAATATATGCGCTCTATGAATTGTGTGTCTCGTTTAATAAAATCAATTACATTTAAGTAAACTTAATTTTTAAAATTTGAACAATGCATAATCGTCTCTAATAAATTATCATTGATCAATCTTCAACAATGTATTTTATTCAAATCACAGTTCCTTATTTTGTACCTGCGTTATGGAATCAAAGCAAGTTTTTGATTGATATTTATAGAATAAAAGTTAATTAGGTACATTGTAGATTAAACGCATTAATTATGAAAATATCATGATCAAACATGGATGGATAAATTCTGATATAAAGTTATTGCAATCGAATAAACATTAATATTTACTGAAAATTGTATGGCTTTGTGTCAGTAATTTAATTTATAGGCCACTGACAGTTAATCCATATATTTCGAGAACTCAAGCTTATCCTAATTAATTTAAAATATCAAAATTCAATATGATGCACCAACATAAAATTACCTTTATATTAAATATATTGATAGTTACCAAGTTGATTTTCATACCAACTATTTTTATATAATTATTATAATATGTATTCGGTTATTCCAATCAAAAGTACTAATACGTCTCTACTAAATACATCTCCCAACGTCTCCAATCATACTTTAGATCATGGCATGTAAATACCATCTCTAAAACAACATCCACCCTCTATTTAAACGTTTTTGATGCCGTTTAACTAGTCATCTAATCAATCTCATTAGAGAACTCCAAACAAATAATATTTACTACCCACACGGTTAGCTTGCCAACGATAAAGTGAGTTTTTAAATTATTGAGTAGTGTCGATTGTCTCTGATAGTTAACCAGCATTTTTTTTAAAGTGTCATCACCATATTGTAATCTATTCTATATCAACTCAAACCTGTACCTGTTAAGTGTATAATATGCAGTGTATTGTATTTTTCATTATTTTTTGTACACGCATTACCCATTAATTATGATTAATTTTTAATTTAACATATTCGTAATATTACTAATTTTAATAACTAATTGTATAAATATCCATAAAAAGTAAAAACCATTTGTACTAAGCTATACTTCAAGGGTTTGTTATAATAATTAAGACTATCTGTAGCATACATATCTCCACAGAATGTATATTTCCAAAGAATAAGATCAACTTTATAGCCTACAATAAATCATAATTAAATTATGCGTTACATTATTATTGCATTTTAAAAAAT
>PVMI01085093.1:0-10319 GCA_008528875.1 Aulacorthum solani
AGCCGCACTGTCTGAGGCGCGGGTTGCGGTCCAGTTATTGCCGTCATAACTCACGGTGTAATTGGATGCTTTCAGTGCACTGGTATCGGTCCACTCAGCGGTGACGGACGCAGCGGTGCTGTTTTTACTGTTGCCCACCACGATCGGGCTGCCGATATTAAAGAAATCGACGCCCTGATTGCCTTTGCTATCAAAGCCCTGCTTGTGGACATCGTTGAAGCTGGTGGTAAACGCCGCCGCTAACTGACCCAGCTGGTTCTGTGCCAGATCCAGATCCTGAGTACGGAACGCCAGCAGACCGCCCAGCGAACCGGTGGTGATCAGCTTCTCCGGGATCTCGACGTTGCCCGCCTGCTTATCGACATAGCCGATGGTAGTGCGTGTCGGATCGCTGCTGGAAGGCATCGCCACCAGATCGTGAGATTTGTCGCCGTTCACCAGCGTCAGGCCATTGGCCATCGCAACCGTGTAGCCGCCATCCTGCTGCGATACCGTCACACCAACCACGTTATTCAGGGTATTCACCAGCTGATCGCGCTTATCGAGCAGGTCGTTAGGTGCGGCACCGTTTGCCGTGCTCAGTTTGCCAATCTGTTTGTTCAGATCGGCAATCTGGCTGGTGAGGGTATTGACCTGCTTGATGCTGGAATCGACATCGGCATTGACGCTGTTCTGCATATTGTTCAGGTATTGCGCTGACGTCTGGAACTGGCTGACCAGCCCCTGCGCATTGCTGAGCATCGACTGACGCGCCGACGGATCGTTGGCGTTGCTGACCACGTTCTGCAGGTTGGTAAAGAAGCCCTGCAGCGAGGTCGACAGGCTGGTAGTCGAAGTCGACAGCAGATCGTCAATGTTAGAAATCTGGCTGTGCTGGGTGCTTACCGCGCTGTAGTTGGCGCTGGAACCGCGCAGCTGCGTAGCAATAAACGCATCATATTCACGTTGTACACCGGTGATATTCACGCCGTTACCATAATAGCTATTGCCCTGCAGGGTACTGTTCGCCTGCGCCAGTACCGTGGTCTGACGTGAATAGCCCGCCACGGTGTAATTGGAAATGTTGTTACTCGTGGTGCTCAGAGCGGCCTGCGCGGCACTCAATCCGCTCATCGCGGAGTTAATTATGCTGGACATCTCGGTTCCTTACGTTCCCCGTCAACCGGGCTGGCAGACATCAAAGTGGGCGCCAGCAGGCGAAAACGCTTCTGGCTATAGGGATGTTATCGGCTTGCTAAAGTGAAACTTGAGGCGCAATGATCAGAACAGGTCGCCCATATCCTGACTGTAAGCTTTGACGACTTTGTCGCCCATACTTTTGAATTGCTGAATCATTCCCACCAGCTTTTGCGCATATTTTGGATCGGTGGCATAACCGGCCGCCTGTAAGGCCTGCGCACCCTGCTCTGCGCTTGAGGCGTTCGTCACCGCCGCATAGCGTGGGTTTTTGGTCAGGAGTTTGACGTAGTCGGTCAGCGCCTCGAAATAGGAGTTATAGACGCGGAAGCTGGCACGCACTTTCTTAGCTTCGCCCTGCTCATATTCGGTTGTCATGATATCGGTGGTGTCACCTTTCCAGTCGCCGCTGGCTTTAATCCCGAACACGTTGTAGCTCGGTTTGCCGTCGCGGGTCAGGATCTGACGCTGGCCCCAGCCCGACTCCAGCGCAGCCTGCGCCAGAATCAGGTGATGAGGAATGCCACTCTGCTGGCTGGCAGCCTGCGCCGGTTGCGTCAGCTGGGCGATAAACTCGCGGCTGTCACTGGGCAGACCCGTCGGTGAAGCGACCGGCGGCAGACGCGGCATTGCCTTACGCACAATCTGCTCCAGCTGCTGCGCCGGCAGTGGTGTTGCCCCGCTGGTGCTGAGAATAAAGCTGTTATCCAGCTTCATCGGCACCGTACCGGCTTTTTCATCCGGCGCGGTGGCGGGCTGCATCTGTTTGACGATGGTTTCCGCCAGGCCCAGGCCGCGCTTCCCCATCTCCTGTGCAATCTGCTGATCATACATAGAGGTAAAGAGTTTGGTCTGCTCGTTGCCCATAATGCCGTCCTGCGGCAACGCCTCGCGCATACTCTTCAGCATCATCTGTACAAACATCCCTTCGACCTGACGCGCCACCTGCAACGCTTGTCCTTTCGGATCGTTGCTGGCCTGGCGTTTCAGTTCATTCAGGGAACGGCTGTCGAAAGCCGAACTAGTCAGAGATTGCATATCAGCCATCAGATAATTTCCAGTTTGGCACGCAGACAGCCGGCACTCTGCATCGACTGCAGAATTGACATCAGTTCGATAGGTGACGCACCCAGCGCATTCAGCGCACGCACCACGTTGTTCAGGTTGGCGCTGGCGTTGACGCGTTGCAGCGCACCGCCGGTCTGGCGCAGATCGATCTGAGTCTGCGTCGTCGCCACCGTCTGACCACCGGCCAGTGGAGTATCAGGCTGACTGACGTTCTGCTGCTGGTTAACCGTCACCGACAGGTTGCCCTGCGCTACAGCACACTGATTCAGCGTCACTTCACGGTTCATTACCACCGAACCGGTACGGGAGTTGATGATGACTTTGGCATCTTCAACCGGGATCGACACATTAATGTTCTGGATCTCAGCCAGCAGACGCACCTGCGCACCATTATTAGGCGATACGCGGATCTGCACGGTACGGGCATCCAGCGGCTGCGCTGCGCCGTAACCGCCACGGGCGTTAATGGCATCAGCAATCCGCTGCGCCATTGAGAAATCTTCGCTGTTAAGCTGCAGGTTAATGGTGTTCTGCGTACCAAAGTTGCTCTGCAGTTCACGCTCAACGGTTGCACCGCCGGTAATACGGCCTCCGTTCAGCTGGTTAACCTGAACACTGCTGCCGCCCGCTGACGCACCCGCGCCACCGACAAGGATATTACCCTGCGCCAGCGCATAAACCTGGTTATCGACCCCTTTCATCGGCGTCATTAACAGCGTGCCGCCGCGCAGGCTTTTGGCGTTACCCAGCGACGAGACCACCACATCCAGGTTCTGTCCCTGACGGGCAAACGAGGGCAGTTTAGCGGTGACCATGACGGCCGCCACGTTCTTCAGCTGCATGTTGGTTCCGGTGGGAACGGTAATACCAAGCTGTGACAGCATGTTGCTCACTGTCTGGGTAGTAAATGGCGTCTGGGTGGTCTGGTCACCGGTGCCATCCAGGCCCACGACCAGGCCGTAGCCCAGCAGCTGGTTATCACGCACGCCCTGTACCGTGGTTAAATCACGAATCAAATCGGCTTTTGCCAGCAGGCTGACGCCCAGCAGCAGCGCCAGCCCGGCGCGTAACAGCGTTAACTTTTTCATTGAAACCTCTTACATCGGCGAGATGTTCAGGAAGAAACGCTGGAACCAACCCATGGTCTGCGCCTCATTGATGTAACCATTTCCGACGTACTCAATACGTGCATCGGCGACAGCGGTAGATAACACGGCGTTACTGGCGCTGATGGTGCGTGGGTTGACCACGCCCGAGAAGCGAATGAACTCCGTGCCCTGATTAATGGCGATCTGTTTTTCACCGACCACGTGCAGGTTGCCGTTTGACAACACCTGATCCACGGTGACGGTAATGGTGCCGGTAAAGGTGTTATTGGCGGATGCGCCGCCTTTACCTGCGAAATCATTTTTGCCTTCGGCGCTGAGGTTGGCTTTTTCACCACCTGCACCCACCAGGCCTGCCAGACCGGTCGGCACCGCGCTCACACCAAAGCTGTTGCTGCCATCGCGGCTGGCATTGGCTGAGGAGCTCTTGCTGGCGCTGACGTTTTCCTGCAGCGTAATGGTCAGGGTATCGCCAATGTTGCGTGGACGGCGATCCTCAAACAGCGGCTGATAGCCGTAGTTAAGCGGCGCGACGCCCTGGAATATAGAGCCGTTGACCACCGGTGGCGCGGACGGCATTGGTTGCGATGTAGTTGCACCTTCGACCAGCGGGGTACGCGGGACCAGGGCACATCCGTTGAGAGTTAGCAGCAACGAGGCGACTAACCAATGTCCAGGCTTGAGAATCTGTTGCTTCGCCACGGCGTCACGACCTTATTAATGTCTGTCATTCAGGCCAGCACGGGCTGGCCCTGTTCGGGATTAAAGCTGAGTTAATTTCGCCAGCATCTGATCAGAGGTACTGATCGCCTTGCTGTTGATTTCGTAGGCGCGCTGCGTCTGGATCATGGTGACCAGCTCTTCCGCTACGTTAACGTTTGAGGTTTCGGTATAGCCCTGATAGAGCAGACCCGCGCCGTTCTGGCCTGGCGTGCTGTCCGTCGGAGCGCCCGATGCCTGCGTTTCCTTATAGAGGTTTTCACCCACGCTATCGAGACCGGCGTCATTCATAAAGGTGCTCAGGGTTAACTGACCGACCTGCGCGGCCTGGGCCTGCCCCTGCTGCGTTACGCTGACCACACCGTCACGCGACACCGTAATGCTGGTGGCGTTAGCCGGAATGGTAATGCCTGGCTGTACCGGGAAACCGGAGTTGGTCACCAGCTGGCCGTTCTGATCAACCTGAAACGCGCCGTCACGGGTATAAGCAGAGGTGCCATCCGGCATCTGAATCTGAAAATAACCCTGGCCGTTAATGGCGATATCTTTTGAGTTGCTGGTCTGCGACAGGTTGCCCTGCGTATGCAGACGTTCAGTGGTCACCGGACGTACACCGGTACCGATCTGCAAACCCGATGGCAGCGTTGTCTGTTCTGATGACTGGGTGCCCGGCTGGCGCATGGTCTGGTACATCAGATCTTCGAACACGGCACGTGAACGCTTAAAGCCGTTGGTGCTGACGTTTGCCAGGTTGTTGGCAATGACGTCCATGTTCATCTGCTGCGCATCAAGACCGGTCTTAGCGATCCATAAAGAACGAATCATGTTGTTATCCTCGTGCCTTAGCCCATGCTCAGGAGCTGGTTGGCTTTTTGTTCATTTTCGTCGACGTTGGTGATGACTTTCATCTGCATCTCAAAACGTCGGGCGTTGGCGATCATATCGACCATGGTTTCTACCGGTTTGACGTTGCTGCCTTCCAGCACGCCAGGCATCACCTGCATGGTGGCGTCAGCCTGCAGCGCGGCACCGCGGGTCGCCTGCGTCGACGCAGTAGGCCGGAACATGCCGTCATCACTGCGCTGCAGCTCCTGCCCGGTTGCCCTGACCAGCTTCAGCTTGCCCAGCTGAACCGTGGCGTTCGGCGAATCACCGGCATTCAGCCCGGTGATCGAGCCGTCGGCTGCAATGGTGATTTCAGTGCCCTGCGGGATCACAATCGGACCGCCATCGCCCATCACAGGATTGCCCTGAACCGTCAACGTACCGGTCGGACTGATTTGCATATTGCCGTTGCGGGTATAGGCTTCGCTGCCGTCAGCGGTACGCACCGCCAGCCAGCCATCCTGCTGCACCGCCACATCGAGCGGACGCTCGGTGTAATCCATCGCGCCCTGACTCATGTCGGCGCCCGGTGTCGAGGCGGCGACCAGCGTACGGGTTGGCAGCGACCAGCCACTCACCGGCACGGCGCGCAGCGCATTCAGCTGCGCACGAAAACCCGGTGTAGAGGCGTTGGCGAGGTTGCTGGCGGTAACCGCCTGCTGATCCAGCGTCTGGCTGGCCGCGCCCATCGCGGTATATATCGCGTGATCCATATGGCAATCCTGTTAGCGAATTAACGTAAGTTAACCAGCGTGTTGAGAATCTGGTCCTGAGTTTTGATGGTCTGCGCATTCGCCTGATAGTTACGTTGCGCGACGATCATGTTCACCAGCTCTTTACTCATGTCGACGTTGGAAGATTCCAGTGCGCCAGCCGTCAGTGAACCAAAGGTGCCGGTATTCGCCAGACCGATTGCTGCCTGACCGGATGCACTTGACGCAGACCAGACGTTGTCGCCCTGAGACTGCAGACCTTCCGGGTTAGAGAAGCTCGCCAGGACAATCTGACCCAGCAGCTGGGTTTTCTGGTTTGAATAGCTGCCGGTGATGGTGCCGTCATCATTGATCGCGTAGCTGGTCAGATCGCCAGGTGCATAACCATCCTGGGTCGGGCTGCCAAAGGTGGTGCTGCCGGTGTTCTGCTGCAGGCTGCCCAGCATGCTCAGGTTGATTGGCTGATTGGCGACTGCGCCATTCGCTCCGCCCACGTTCAGCGTCAGGCCGACGGTGCCATCGGTCGTCGTGCTGACGACAGCGCCGGTGGCATCCAGCTTAGAGACGCTGGTCAGCTTACCGCTGGTGTCAAACGCCATTCTGAAGTCACCCGCTGAACTGCCGGTGTTGCCATCAATGGTACGCACGGTCCAGCTGTTGCTGGTGGTGTCTTTCACGAAATACATGTCGAGCGCGTGGTCATTACCCTGCGAGTCGAACACGGTTGCCGTGGTTTTCTTGTTGTAGCTGTCTGCGTTCGCCGTCGAGAAGGTGGCCACAGATGGCGTTTTGTCCGTTGAGTTCAGGTTGGCAACCAGACCGGCGGTAGTGGTCGCACGGGCTGACATCTGCTCGGTAGGAATACGCAGCGCCACCGGGTTAGCACCTGCCTGGATAGTGGCCGGTGAACCGCTGGCCGGATAGCCGGTCACGTTCAGACCCTGGGTGTTGACCAGGTTACGGTTGGCATCCAGCGTTAACTGACCATTGCGTGAATAGAAGACGCCGCCGCTGCTGTCGGTCATACGGAAGAAACCGTTACCGCTCAGCGCAACATCCAGGCCACGGCTGGTCGTGGTGGTGGCGCCGTCGTTAAAGTTCTGGATTACCGCAGCAACTTTGGTACCGAGGCCGACGTTAGAACCGGCAAACATATCGGCAAACGCGATGGTGCTCGATTTAAAGCCCGCAGTGGCGGAGTTGGCAATGTTGTTACCGATGACATCAAGGTTACTTGAAGCAGCACCAAGGCCGCTGACCGCTTGGGAAAATGACATGTGTTTGTTTCCTGTCTACAGGTTAATCAGAGAATCTGACGTACGTCGTCAAGGGTGGCGGAGCCCATGGTGCCGAGATCCAGTTTTGTGGTGTTGTTCGCAGTACTCACCCCATTGACGTAGGCGTAGTTAAGCGGTTGTGCCACCAGTTGTGTGTTGCCATTGCTTGCGGCAATCGCAACGCTGTATTTACCATCCGGGGCGACAGAGCCATCTGTCAGCTTGCCGTCCCACGAGAAGGTGTGCACGCCAGCGCTCAGCGCGCCCAGATCGACGGTGTCGATCACCGTGCCACTGGCATCTTTAATGGTGGCCGATGTGCCGGTTGAAGCGGAGGCCAGCTCAACGCCAAATGGCGTTGTGGTGCCGTTGCCTACCAGAACCTGTCCGCCATTGACCATTACGCCATGCCCAATCAGCGTGGAGCTCTGCAGCGACTGGCTGGTGCTGATCTGGCCGGAGATCGATCCCAGCGTGGTATTCAGTTTTTCAATGCCGCTCAGGGTATTGATCTGTGCCAGCTGCGTGGTGAGCTGGCTGTTATCCATTGGATTGGTGGGATCCTGGTTCTTTAACTGCGTCACCAGCATGGTCAGGAACTGATTCTGCAGATCCTGCGCATTGTTGCCGGTGCCACTGGTGTTAGAGGAGCTAAGGACCGTGGGGTCCAGTCTTTCGTTAACGCCTACCGCGATAGCCATAATTTTTCTCCGTTATTGCCCGATCGTCAGGGTTTTCATCATCATCGACTTCACGGTGTTGAGCACTTCGACGTTGGCCTGGTAGCTGCGTGACGCCGACATGGTGTTGACGCTTTCAGAGACCACATCCACGTTCGGCATCTTCACGTAGCCTTTGGCATCTGCCATCGGATTGCCCGGGTCATAGACCAGCTTGGCAGGTGTAGGGTCATCCACGACTCTTGCCACTTTCACGCCGCCGGTGGCTGAGCCTGGCGCCGCATCGGTCTGGAAAACCACCTGCTTTGCCACGTAAGGCTTGCCATCGGGGCCGGTGACGCTGTCGGCGTTCGCCAGGTTACTGGCACTGACGTTTAATCGCTGTGATTGCGCGGTCATCGCTGAACCGGCAATGTCAAAAATATTCAGCAAGGCCATAATTATTGTCCTTGTAACACGCTCATCATGCCTTTGATCTGGCTACTGATGAGGGTGAGGTCGGTTTGATATTTCAGGCTGTTATCCGCGAACTGCGTACGCTCACGGTCCATATCTACGGTGTTGCCGTCGGCAGAAGGCTGGTCAGGAATGCGATAAAGCATATCCATCGATGGCACGCCGTTTGTCTGTGCTTCAATGTGGCGAGCTGACGTGACTTTTAACGCCATGCTGCTGCCTTCCGCACGACCATTGGACATCACCCGACTCAGCTCGCTGGCAAAGTCGATATCCCGGGCCTGATAACCAGGGGTATCGGCGTTGGCAATATTTGACGCCAGGATCTCCTGACGTTGAGCACGCAGGTTGAGGGCCTCCGTACCAAATTTCAGCGCCGCATCCAGTTTGTCGAGCATGTTTCCTCCGCGTATGAGAATTTCGAGCTCGCAGCTTAATTTGAAAATGCAAGGGGTCATCGTCTGAATAAGGCCTCAAATGACCGCTATTTTGACAATTAAGGATTTTTCTTAAGGGGTACACTCGTCGCCATCATCAGTGAGGAAATGCACAATGCGTCGATATCTGACCCTGCTGACCAGCCTGCTGGTCGCGATCGCCCTGCCGGTTTCCGCCGGGGATCTCAATGCACAACTGAATCAATTTTTTAAAGCGCGTGACGCCCAGCATGCTGATGGCATGATCGTGGTGGTACGCACGCCGCAGGAACAGTGGCCAGCCTGTGAGGCGCCACAGTTCACCCTGCCCGGCAACAGCCGGTTGTGGGGCAATATGAGCGTGGCGGCAAACTGTGGCGAGAACCGCCGTTATATTCAGGTTCAGGTGCAGGTCACCGGTTCCTATCTGGTGGCGAACCGGCTGCTGAGCCAGGGCAGTAGCGTGAGCGAGAGTGATTTCACTCTGCAGACCGGCCGCCTTGATACTCTGCCTGCCCGCGCCCTGCTGAATGCGGACTCGGTCGCAGATGCTGTGGTGCTGCGCGATATCCAGCCAGGACAGCCGATTAATCCCTCCACGCTGCGTCAGCCGTGGCGTGTCAAGGCGGGTCAGAATGTGATGGTGATTGCCAGCGGTGACGGCTTTGACGCCAGCGGTGAGGGCAAGGCGCTGAATAACGCCGCCCGATCGCAGTCGGTCCGGGTCAGGATGGGAAATGGCCAGATTGTCAGCGGTAAGGTACGCGAGGATGGGAATATTCTTATAACGCTGTAAAGTGTTAAAGAAGCCAGTAGTGCTGCCGATAGAAGAATCAACGAAGCGATAACGCTATTCTGATTCAGGTGGCAGACTTCCCCTGACCGTACAGGAGCCCGAACATGAGCATTGACAGAACGCAACCTCTGAAACCCGCCAGCACCGTACAGAGCCGCGATAGCAGTGAGTCCGGCAGCAGCAAAGTGCGCCAGAGCGCCAGCCCGGTGGCAGCAGCCACGACCCCTGCAGCAGCCCAGGTCAGCCTGAGCAGCGCGCAGTCGCAGCTGATGCAGCCGAGCAGCAAAGATATTAACGTCGAGCGCGTTGAACAACTGAAAACTGCCATTCGTAATGGCGAACTGAAGATGGATACCGGCAAAATCGCCGATGCGCTGATTGCCGACACCAAGGCGTATTTAGAGGGTAATTAGTTCCCATGAGTAATTTGCAGACCACCTTAGATAAGATGCAGGACGTGCTGGCGTCGCTCTCAGCCGTGCTGGAAGAAGAGCAGCAGCAGCTGGCAGCCGGAAACATTAACAGTAATCTGTTGCAGCGTATTACCGAAGATAAAAGCGCGCTGCTCAGTACGCTGAACTATCTGGATGAGATGCGCCGCACCGCTGAACAGAGTCAGGCGACATCGGCACCTTATCGTGGTCAGAACGACATGGCGCGCCGCTGGGACACTATCCAGCAGCATAGCCGTCGTCTGCAGGATGCCAATGTTCATAACGGCCTGCTGCTGCAACACCAGATCCGCTACACCCAGGATGCGCTTGACGTGCTGAAGCCGCATCAGACCCAGGCCTTTTACGGCCCGGATGGGATGGGTAAAGGCCAGGCGACGTTAAGTCGCAAAGCCTGAACCGGAAAGTAGCGAAAAAAAATCCCGCCTGGTGCGGGATTTTTTATTGGTGCGTTTTTTCCTTCACCATGCTGAGCTTTAAAATTGAGCCTGCACAGGGAACAGGGGCAGATCGGAAAGACGCTAAAGCCAATCCCTGGCCGCTCGGCCCGCGCGATTACGCACCTCATCCCTGA
>PVMI01085119.1:0-14604 GCA_008528875.1 Aulacorthum solani
AATAATGGTGTATTAAGTTTCTGGATAACAACTGTAAGCAGTGAGAGGAGGGGGGTTATCATTAAGGATAGCTCTGCCAGAAGATTAGATAATGTGGATAGGTCATTAAAAGAATTCAACCTAACGTTATTTTTAGAAGCATTGATATCATCGGGCTTGGAAACAACAGATGCATAAGACGGTTTGGACTGAGAGGAAGTAAAAGTGTTTGGAAGAAATGATTCGACCGGATTATTTATTTTGAGAGTCTGCGTTCGTTTTTTGTTCTGATGTTTTTTAAGACGCTCAGAAAGTGAATTGAAAGCTGGGCAGCCTTTGTAATTGGCCGTATGATCACCAGCACAGAGGGCGCTACATTAAGCGTTATTTAAACTTGTATCGTATCAATGAAGTAGGAACCCTATCTACATTTTGTCAACCTGCAGGTGCACTTCTTGCCTATATCGGCCCCGGCTTAAAATTATATACCCAGTGTAAGTTTCAAGTTCATAAATCGATTTTGACGATTTGCAATTTTTTTTGACAGACCTCGCTGGGTAGTTCGAATAAACTGCAGCACAGTGTATAGCCTCCTGTGGTAATGGTATAAGGTGGTTTAATGGTACAAAATGCTATAAGGACGATTAAAAAAAAAAAAAATCACCGCAACGTTATGAAAAACATATTTTTCAGAAAACTCTAAGGCAAGTGATTTTCAACTAATATATTATTTTGTACAACGTAGCTTATTTTTCCCTACAAATTATGCAAACAATTATGGTCGGGGGGGGGGATTTAAATAATTTATTTTTCAGAAAATTATTGATTTATGAAAAATCTCCGACACATACCATACAATTCTGGAAAACGCAAAGGAATGATTAAAAGGATTTTTTTCCTCTAACAAGAAAAGTAACATCTCAACCCGTCACGATATTATATTATTATCAATAGTTCGAGTTGATCCTCAACACAAAAGGCAACGGGCGCAAAGTGTCCGTCTTCAATTTAATGATTAGCGATTTAATTGAGTTTTGTTTTAATTAAACTGAATAATTTAATAAAATTTTCAGCTTGCGCTAGCAATATTTTTCGTAAAAATCGTATTTATTTATTTATTGTATGTATATTGTGATACTTGTGATGAAATAGTTTTTAAACAATACCTTATCTAACGTTACAAATACATCACTATATTATAATTATAAATAATAACACAATTATAAGACAATACATAAATACATAAATGTCTAATACTATAATATTAGCTATACAAATTGGTATTAGAAGCAAATAAGAAATTATGAATAACTGTTGTTAGTTGTTACATAACGTTTAAATGTGTGGAAATTTTTATAAATTATGTTATATACACTATACGGCTGTTCATTATTTTAGTGGATGAACAATTTATTGATAAACACTTCTTATTGCAATTTTATTGAACCCTCAACAATTGCGAAAGTTAACTATAACATTAAAATTAGTAGTAATATTATTTTACAGCTATATCATGAAAACAAATATTATTCGGTGTTTTGCTGTATGGATTTTGTTCTTTGTGTTAATTTAATTTAATGAAATATAATATTATAATTTATAATTATAACTTATAATCAAATTGGATTTGTTTATTTTGAAGAGTAATATAAATTCTTAGAAAACCTTATTTCCGTTTTCCAATAACTTACGTTTTCTAATTTAATACAAAATGACTCGTTTATAACCATAATAATGACAAGCGTTGGTTTCATGTTTTGATTAAAAGACACATTATATCACTTCACAAGTATTATTATTATTATTATTTTAATTAAAAATAATATTTATAGTCAGTGTGCGAAGAGATACAATGGGTAAGAGGAGTGTTAATATTATGTTACTTGTTTTGTTTCATATGGCTACAGGATAAATATTCATATAATTACTTTTTAAATTATTTTCGTCAAAAATATTATATTATATTATATATTTATCATGTGTTTTGGTTTGAAATAATATCATAAAATTAGACTGAAACTTCAGTTGGTTATCTGGTAATTTATCAGTACAGATGTAGGCAATTTAATATTAATTGTGATACAAAAATCACTTATGCATAGTATTATTAAGTAATATATTTGCCTTAATTTTTAAAACTAATTTAAATAATATATGGGATGATTCACCAAGCATGCTCTCCCCATTTTCATTTAACATTGAATTTATTTAAATTCTGATATTCAAAATTTTTGAAGACCACATTTTAAGTTCTTGAAATTTTTTTATAGTACTTAAGGAGTGATGATAGTCCTTGATATATAACTTCTGTTTTTCAAATGGTATAAATTATATATTGATATAATTTATTTAGTCTTCAATGTATCTAATTCCAATGACAGTTTCTCAGTTTTTAAAATATGTATTGAAACGAAAATAGTCCTAAAAATGATTTTTAAATATATGTAAAATCGTACCTAGTATTTATTATACGTACTTTTGTTTTTTTATAAAATATTAGAAATATTGATAGATTAAACAAAACATAAATTTCTAAAAATCTTTGAATAACTATACAGTCCCCATATAATCCACACCCATTTTTATAGACTTATAATATTATTCTTAATACAAAAAGTTAAATAACTCAACAATAAAATTACTCGTTAAAATTCTTATTTGGTTAATATGTCTACAAGAAATATCCACTTTAAAATTATTTACAGTCAACAAAAGGGTTTTAGTTTTAAAAAAAGGGGGTCAAGTGGATGTCACTCAGCTGTACAGTAGGTTACATATAAGTAAGTCACTGTATAATGGATGATATTAAATTTGAATTCAATGATATAATATCATTGTATACGAAAAATGATTCTGAGCGGTGGCGGTATGTCAGTCTAGGATATTTTAAATTATATTGACATTGTTATTATACGGTAGCTATATCACGATTTAAGACACGGAATAAGATATACTATCTTAAATCGTGGTAATATTAAACTGTAGATTGTATGGATAGGCCATATTTTGATTTTTTGATTTTTCAGTTTCATATCAGATAATATATCTACGAATAGTATTTTTAAATTACAAAAAAATAACCAAAATCGTTAATATTGATTTTAATAGGTAATTTCGTACAAATTTGAATTTAAAATGTCTGTAAGAAATATATGTATTTATATATTTTTTACATTTTTCGGTTACAGTATGTACTAATTATTAGCATCTTTGTTATAACTTTTCAAACCTTAATTATAAAAACTGAACATTTTATGATTTTTTAATTACAATGGTTGATAATTTTCGAGATTGTGATGAATATTGTCGAAAATTGAACTTTAAATGCTTATAAAAAAAAATTGTGCCTAAGTATTTTTAATATTTTTCAATTACTATTGTAATAATATATTAGAAGCCTTGTATTAGATTTCCAAACAATTTGACTCAACGAATACAATTATATTGAAATTCATAGAATAAAAAACTAAAAAAACGGGAAATTTCAAATGTCTATAAATAACTCAAAAATTGTTGAAATACATCGAAAATTTTATCAAGTAAAGGAATTGATAAAATAAACATATGGTGTACATTTCAAGATTCCACAGTTATTCGTTTTTGAATAACAATAAAATAAGATATCGGTACACGAGAAATTGAGTGAATATAAAATGTTGTGATTCAAATGCTCATAAAAATCTAATTTGACTTTCCGGGAGAAATTTTTTTTTTTTATAAAAGTAGACAAACATATGAAAAATCTTGTATTAAATTTTCAAATCTTTGATTTAAAAAGGTACATTTTTATGAATTTTTAACTCAAAATAAATTGCAATTGTTCGTGATTTTTACGTATTTTGTCAAAATTCGAACTGTAAATGCTTATTAAAAAAAATTGTGACTATGGATTTTTAATATTTTTCATATATTATTGTAACAATGTATTAAGTTCCTTGTATTAAATTTAGAAGCTATAACGACGACATAAGTTCTTAGAGGGAGTGCTGCGAGTATATCATAATCCTGAGAGAGAATGAGAAAGTGGAGAACGAAAAGATAAAGAAGAGTAGAAGTATTTACTTAATCATTGAAACTTTGTCAATCTAAATAATATGCATTAAGATATAAGAGAAAAAATAATTAAAAAAATTATACCAACAGTATACAATTAATAATATCATCGCTAACTGTAAAAAAAGATTATAACTCAATTATATTATGTTAATCATAATTTTATGAATAATAGGAATCAAATAACTTACTTCGTTCAATTTATATTTATACTTGTGCACCTCCCATCTATAACCATTTCAGTTCCAAAATAAGGCTTTCGTTGAAATTTAAAATAAGTATACAAATTTTATTATTATGACACTAAACATTTTAAATGTTAAACTGTCTTGCAGGGCATAATAACAATAGCATCTGGCACATTATGAAGATTTTGGTATATTCTGATCAAGTAGACGAAAAAAATGTATTAAAACCGGGGTAGACATTTGTTTAATTTTAAAATTTATATTTTTGTATGTTTTGTACGACTATTATGTAAAAAATACATGCAAAATATATTATTATTTAAAAATTAGGCAATTTAAATATACATTTTTTTAAATTAAAGTGCAATCTAAGTAACTTAGATGTAAAAGTTTAATTCCCCGTTAAATTACAAACCAATAAATAAATATACTTTATCTGTCTGAAAAGTTCAGAAAAAAAATAACCAGTTTTCCTCGTATTATTAATTATTCAATCAGCATGTGCAACTAAAGTGGTTAAAATTAATTATTTTAAACATTCATTGTTCCAAATTATTGTATTCAATATTCATATTAATTAATTGCCATCAAACATTTGTAAGTAGGAAACTTCATTTTGTATTATACAAACAATTTTTTCACCCACTATTATATGTATAGATTCAGTGTATAGGGAGCAGATAATCCACGGAATTTAGTCGATAGTTCCCTATGTGCTCGGTGTTATCTAAACTTCCCCATTGTTCAACTGAAATGAAGAATTTAAGCAAAACACAATTTTCGAGTTCGGTACTTTTAATTAATCGTTTAGTATTTAATCTATTAACCTATATCAATCAACTGTTTCTGTAAATACATTTTTTTAAAATTAAGTAGCAAGCTAGTTTCAAAAATATGACAACTGTCAATTAATCATCCAATTAAATGCAGATCTAAGTATGGACGTCTACGTCTGTTGTGTAATCTATCGATTAATAAAAGTGTTTATAGTAAACCTTAGCTTAAAATATACATCATCTAATGAAGGAATATGCATAGTAAAATAAAAATATAATACACTTATTATATTTTATTTTACTTTCAAAAACACAATGTATTGTATAGGTATTGATAAACAATGGATTATCGCTATGACTAATTGAATGATAACAAAAAATGTCTCCAAATTGAAATTGTATGTCTCTTTGAATTTAATATTTATGACGTTTTTAAACAGCCACTTAGTATTGTTGAATACTATAAAAACGATAAACACAAACCGACGCAATTGCAAACTATCCTAATATGCTAACACTTTTATTATGCAAAATCATTCTTGCATACAAATATAACAAATTTCCTATACATAGCTTACACTCAGCAGATAAATTGGATCGTTTAAAAAAAAACTCGTAAACGCAACAACATACCAGTTTCGGACATATAACGAATAACACTGCAGCGGGATCGAAAACTACGTCCGTGAAATGCCGAGGAAACGCGCAATTTATTTTCCACGTTTTCGAACATTTATCCGCCGGAAACACTCGTTCTCTTTAAAGGTCAGGTACTATACATGCTAGTGCTATTTTCGGCCATTTTAACGGACAATCCGTCTGTGGACGTTTAGTGGGTCAGGGGAAAGGAGGAGCCGACGAATCTCGCCATACATCCGGTGATGTTTTTTTTTACCTCCTGAAATATTGCGATTGCCCAAAAACAAAACTCTATACTCAGGTCCCGTACAGTGAGTGTGTGTGTGTGTGTGTGTGTGTGAGTGGAAAGTTTGGAAATCCTCAATTTGTACACTAATCTGCTTACGTCATAACATAACATTAAGATAACATGCAACGATTAAAGTTTCTTTTGATTCGACGTATACAGCGTGATTGTTTTTAAAATCAAATTTTAATTACCTACAAGTAAATCAAGTATACAATAGGTCGTAAAAAAATGTTATTTAAGACTTGTAAATTGTGATAATGCTTATAAGTTATGAAACATGGTAAATTACTATAATTTATATTGTTTTGATAGTCCATTATCATTATGATATATAATTATGGTAAATAATGGTGTTAGTACTATAATACGAATGAAATAAAATTTATATTTGTCAAGGTTTATGATAAAAATAACAAGAAAAATCGTGTGTAAAGATTAAAATGAAACAACTACGTATATACACGAGTACGTGACCGAATCACTCTAGAAGTGGCGAGAGGTGACAACGTGATAAAAGTTTTCTGATCGAAGTGTACCTACCTATATAATTATCTGCTGGTCGAAATTAGTATTATTGTTATCTCCGATCGTTTGCCGTTATGTCGTGTAATGTGCGTGTGATCCTCCCTACCACAAACCTCGTGTAAGGGCACTGAAACTTAATGGACACATCTAACACGGTACTTATATTTATGTACCTACATCGTTTGTGATTGACGATACGCACGCACCGAATAGCACGGAGTTTATTATTATTTTTATTTTTATACAATCACGCCCAAGTATAAAATATTATTAAATGTTTTAATAATATAACATTAATATTATCATCGTACCCGATGTTGTCAACATTAAAAAAAAAATGACTGTCACCGCTATTACAATACCGAATTGTATCGGGTTGTGTTTTTTGTTATTTTTTTGCTGCACGCTGCACCGCTGCTGCTGCCAATCGAACCTTCGCTCTGCGCGCAAACGAAATAAACACATAAATAACTAACCACCGGGGTAACTTTTATTTTAACACCACAATCCACCCTGTCACACACCCTGGCCCACCACCGCTCAACTACCCATGTTTTCCTTTGCCCCGCACCACGCTCTTCGATCATATAATAGTCTTTTCCGTCCTCGCCGGTATGGTATGTGTACAAATACATATAGTGTTGGAAATTGAATTTTCTCGGTCACGAATAACCGGATTTTTCCACCTGAACATATCCGGGGGTGTAAAACTTAAATGTTGTATTTTTATTTTTTTCTATTCGAGGGAATATGCGGGCTGCTCGATTTCGTATACAAGTTATATGTTTATAATATATATATGCATACCTGCACGCGGCGTACCACTAAAACGAAAAGCAGTTGTAACATGTGTATAATATATTGGTATACACCGCGGAGTGGTCACACAAAAGATGAACATTGGGGTATTCGAAATGCAATTCGACTACGACCTTTTATGTATTCAATTCATCATTCAGTTACCTAAATATCGTATATTATATGCACCCATACATATATTACATATCACCATACACGTCGATGGAATAAGTTTCTTTTGAATATCCTACTCCACCCCGATGACCCAGCTGAGTTTCGCAGCACAGTAATAATATATAAATTACCTTATCACGTCCCTCATAGTTATTATATTATACTCACAACGGTTGAAAACAAACCTAAATAATAAAAACAGTATAAAGCGCAATACACTTAGAGTGCGATTCTAAGCAGTGTGATGAGCGTATTGCTTTTACAGTTATTATGTGTCTTTTTCAAGTGTTAGTCATCTGCTTTTGAGCATTAAAATTGTATATTATCATTTTATGGGTAGTTTCCAATATCAAACTGGATTTTTGGTTTAGCCAAAATTGAGTACATCTATCAAAGTGACCGACTCAATGGTGAGGTACACTCAAAACCTACTATACAGCAGAGCGACATCCCCGGTTTATTTAAAATATAAATTATAAAGACATATATTTAAAAATACTATTACTTGTATTATATACTGTTATTCTCAATTTGTTTTTTTCGTTTTACTCTGCATAAAATATATTTCAAGAACATTAATTTGAAAAGCGTCTTCGAAGATCTTATCTCAGGAGAGTGGTGGAAATCATGATTACGAGAATCGAAAATTACCCCTGTAATAGCTGTTGGATTTGTTACGGAATTCTGCCTTAATAATTTATCAATTTATTATTTCCAGACTGTCATTTTAAAAATTCATCGTTCAATAGTTTATTGAAAGTATAAATATAAGACCATATTCAACTCAAAATTCATTCAGCTTTTGTTCCACATGACAGTTTAAATTCCATACGATTTAATGTTACATTTCAACACCTAATACAAATACTATGTATATTTCAAAATATTATTTAACTATGTTAATACATACTATACTACTGTTAGTTATTAACTCAATAGTAATTTAAGAAGTAAAATTATTAATGCATTATAAAAATTTCAGCGAAATGGTATGTAACCAACAAATCATAATACATAGATGTAGAACTTACTAATATTATATAGAACATCAAAAAATCAAATATTCTGTGTTAGATAAACGTACAGATTTAATAAATTAATAGAGGGATAGAAACTTATTGTGCTCTTATAAAAATGCATAACAATGAAAAAAACCTTATTAAAAAATAAAAATTAATAAAAAAATAAAGATCTGTAAAGCAATATTGAAAACAATAATGAGCTTGAGTGGTTCAAGAACTATAAAACAGAAAAATATGCTCGCTTGAGATGTTTATTAAGTTTCAATATAAACTTTAAATTCCGTAGAAACTACATAATTCCAGGTTACAATTTAAAAAGTATGAAAAAAAATGTACAGTATTCCTAGAATTTTTCGACAGGATAACATTTTAGTTTAAAATTTTTGATGAATTTAATACTACAAAATAATAATAAATAAATCACCAGTTTTATTTAATGAGTTATCGTGTGTTTTTTCTATTATTTAATGCAAACATTTTATCGTTCTCTCTAGCAGTAAGTTATACCACTTTTATAAACAGTCACAATAGAAATTGCAATAAGTACATATTATAAGTCAAATAAAAATTTTTTTTGATCCAATTCATAATAATACAATGTAGTAAATTTGCTGAGATAGATAATATACCCAACTAAATAACAAATTATTTGTATACATCCAAATAATAATTTTAATAATAAAAACTGCGTAGATAAAATTCACTCGACATAATAATATAAATATATACTTTCTTTGAATCATACACTCCGTCAACTTTACATTGTCCACCACAAATGTAATTTTTCAACACTCAGATATTTCTCTACGTAGTACATGAGATAGTAATAATATTAAAACATATATCTAATTATTTTGCTATTTATACCTATACAGCATAATACATAACTATGCTACATTGCAACATAATATAATCGAACGACGATCGATTGACAAGTACCTTCATTGATACAACAGTGAATAATATAATTAAAGTTGTAACGGCTAAAATATTTTGTGAAAAAAAATCGGATGACAAATAACCTAAAAAAACAATTGAAGTAATAAAATTACAATTTACGATATTGCAAAAATATACATAAATTTGTAAATACGCACGTATATATAAGTATATTGTATAACGTATATTAAGGGTCAATAAGTTACGATTCAAGGATTCGAGTATAAATGAAAAAATAACAAGACATTTTTTGCAAAAATGGATGCCACAGCTTTAGCTTGAAATTAGCTATAAAAATGAATATGAGCTGGTAACTAAATATAAATGTGAAAAAAAAGATGTAACTTAAATCGAAATAATTGTATTCTGTATAAATACCACAATATTACCATATAAATGTCAAGAACTTGACAGTTTAATTTGAAAACCATAAAATATATTTCCAGTTAACAAAATTATTTATGAAAAATTTAGAAATATTTAAGGCAGAATTAGCAAGCTGCCTACGTAGACAATTTTAAAAACTTCGCTTCTTACATTATTTATAAATAAGCAATGTTGGTCTAAAACATTTTATGCCCTTTTGAAACACTCTAAAATTACTAGGCATAGTACATGGCGTGTACAAGAGACGTTTAACAAAACACTACAGAGCACTATTAAAGCTGTTGAATTTGCCACCAGCTAGCTATAGTGGTTTGAGCAGAAATCGCTGCTTGGTTACTTCCTGAAGTAGACTCCACGTAATTTATGCCCTCCCGATGGGATCTATCCAAATAAAGGTACACGTTTCAAAATAATATATTGTTTCCTTCAAATTAATATATTTACTCTCTCGCTTGGACATGGAATAACATACGAATAAAAAAGTAAAGCGAATTCAAAGCTAAGAAAATAATTTTAGTTTTGGTAATTTTAACTATTTTAAAATATAATATTATATTTATTAAGCGGTTGCAGTTACGGTAAATATATAAAAAAATTTTCAATATTTATAATTGTTAATCATACCATGGCCAAATTCAAAAAATATTGTATGTACTATCAAATTGTTCACCGTTCTACCATAAATATTTTACATTTACGTATCATCAAATCGATTATGCTATAATTATTATGGATACCTAATTGATAATATATTGGTATAATGAGGTGTATAACTTTTTGAAGACTAAATATTTAAAAAAAAATAATGCTGATGTATCACCATTTATCCGGAATTTAGAATAGAATGACAAATACAGCAAACGTTCTGTAATAATGATTATAAATACATTAAATAATGAATAAATATAAGGTTTTAATAATTTACTGTGTATTCATTGTCTTAGTAGTACGATAATTAATTTTAACTCACCCAAACCCAACTTTATGAATTATTAGAATATTATTAGTAAAATTTACATTTATTATAAAGAGATCCAATGAGTTAATGTGTCAAATCATGTTTAATATCAAGTTTAATATGTAATTTATTAATTAGCTCAGCCACCAAATAACACATCCAAAAATTGGTCCCAACCTTTTGAATAATTGTATACAGCATAGACCATTTTGTTTGTACATTTTAGATCCACATTATTTCGATATAGATTTAATTGAATTTTAATAAAATAATATTTCAAAAAATTCAAAATAGTATAAGGTCGTCTTAATTAATATGACTGGTGACTAGTGAGGTTGGTAGAGAGGAGTGAAGAGGTTTTATAATAATTGATTAAATATTCTGGTTCTTACAACTTTAGTTAGTAAACAAAGTTAGCAACAGCCAGCTCTATATTTGTAACTTGTATTACAGTAGGAACGAACCAGATGTCCCATATAAATATCCCTCATTAGAAATCTTAGTCCCCCTTGATTTTTTAATGGTCCCGTTTGTGTTTTGCATTCATAGCAATTTTAAGTATTATTATTTTTTTAAAGTTATTTAACAAAATTAGTATATTAAAACATAGAATATGTCCATGTTTAGAGTTGCATAATTGAGAGATTGACAACTATCTTAATTCAATCATCAATTTAAATGACATTATAAGTATAAATTATGTACCTTAAGTATTATGTGTTATAAAAATATAATTAATTTGTTGTAGTCAATAGAAATCGTTAATTCTTATAAAATTAAAAAAAAAAAAAATTTAAAAAGTGTCCCGCTTTTGGAAAGAAAAATTATGATCGTATGAGTGAGTACACTCACACCACACTTGTTTATGTTATTACTTTAATTAAAATATTAACCAGGAATCAATAACTTCTGTCTAACTGGTTGGTCATATTATGTTAATATGACAACAAAGTCAATATTCTAAAATATGCTGATATTTTAATTATATATGCAATCATTTAATGTGTCACGATCGTCAGAAAAAAATACTATTCACATAATATTATATGGTAAAAAAAGTTAGCAACGGAAATAAATCATGATTTCTTTTAAATAATATTATAATAAATTAATTTCTAGTTTCAAATCAGAAATATGTTTCTATGCGTAGACATGTAAACTTAAAAATTTCAGATAAGATTTAAAATAATGTACTGACCTTTTTAAACTTGACAACAATTTAAAAATGAAAGAATTGCTTCTCCAAACACTGACGTCGATGATGTACAATTTTAATTTTGTTCTCGGCGGTTTTTGTATAAACCCTGTAATCGTCCAAAATTTGAGTTTCTCAGCATAATTACCTATAAAATAAAATCTGTTAGAAACTTGATAAAAAAATGATCTTATCGAATGTATTAATCGAACATCAATTTAATGTTAACTGAGTACTTATATTATAGTTGTTAGAAGGTGCATTAATTCAAACAAATAAAATTATTGTCCCTTTCAAACGGTTTATTAAAAAAAAAAAAAAAAAAAATCAATGTTATTAGCAAATCTCCTTATTTTAAATGTTATATTATTAACGTTATATTGTAAATATTACTTTACATAAATCAAAAAAACAGATACAACTGATACAGTTGTGCAACGTTAACATGGAAAAATAAAAATATACATGATAAAAAAATTTTAAAATGTATCCATATTGCTGTAGTGCAAAAGACCTTCAGGTTTAAGATTCTATTATTAATCATAAAAGTATTTTTTCGATAAAATCGAATACATTTAGATATTAATAAAAAATAAAAATCGAACAGTTGGGAAAAAAAATTGTTAAAATAATTTTTTTTTTCATGATATATGTATATTTTCGTAAGCATAATATGATTATAATTGATGAATATTTAACAAATCTAACGATGTACAAGTTACTAGGATTTAATTATCATATATAATAATAATGTTGAATAATTTGTTATAAAAAGCTTATATACAGTTTTTAAATTATAGAAATGTGTATGATACTTATATTTTGATCAAATATGTAATAAGTGATAACGCGTCTGTAAGTATAACTATTAAATTTACTGTCCATAAGACATTTGAACTTGGATAATTGACGATTGCATTTCTTTTTTTCTCACTTTTTTTTTTAGAGATGCATTCTTATTTAACACTACGAAAGCATAAACATGTTCAGTTCCCTTGGGGTAATTTATTCTAGTCATTGTTCGATCCAATCACACAAGCACCATTATTCACTTTTAACGTTTTAATTTATACGACGCACCACTGAACGAATTTCATGGAGAATGAAAAGACCCCAGATAGAAAATAGCCAGAAATAAACGTTTAAACATATACCCCTCATACTTTACCATTCTATTTATTCTTTCATTTTTTATCATTTTTTGAATTTTAACCTTGATATCTTAGAATCATTGTAAATGTTATTAACTGACTAAATTAGTCTGTTTATAGAATATCTACAATTTATAAATCAGTATCAATATTTTTTATCGATTATTTTTTACATTAAAATAAAGACCTTCGCAGCCTAAAATATAAACTTGAATACAAACTAAGAAACATAAAAGCGAAAAGGTTAAACTGCAGAATAAAAAGACTAACATCCTAAAGTTTAAACCATGACATTTTACATGACACTCATGTTATTAGAAATTGTTATTTAAATATAAAAATATAAAAGTTAATCGGGCAAAATATAAATATATATTTAGATAAGTAAAGTTATACACTCAATTAACAATTTACTAATTCTTATGATTGATTAATTTTAGTTTTTAAGACATTTAAGATGGAAAGTAAAAAAATATATAAATTATTAATTTTTACCAATAATTTATAATTTAAATATTTGAACTATATAGTATACAATATAGGTATACAAAACAAATGAGACAACAACATCAATAGCCAAAATTAATTGTTCAAAATCTAAGATAACGTTTATTGCAAATTATCTGTTAGTTGTTACAAATTAGAACTATTATCGTAGAATTATTGTATTATACACCATTATTATACCACTTACTCTGCAGTACGTGCTGCGAAGAGATAAACAAGTTCAAACCGGGATAGGTACCTACTACCTATACAGAATCGCTTTAAACACTCTCAATACTTGAAAGTTTCAATATTTATCTACAGTTAGGCACTATAAGTAAGTATAGTTGGACGAAAAATAATGAACCCCCGTTTTCAAATTTAATTGTTTTGAATAACCACAGTCGCATACAAGTTAATTTTTACATCATATATTCCTCCATTTTTAACTAATTCCGTTTCGTTAATGATATAAAATAAATATAATATGTAGAAATTCTTTACATTACATCAATAAATAATGATTATTCATTTATTTATTTCTAACTGTTGGGTATTATACACTTAATACTGATTATAATTATTTCGTGTTATACAGTAATTAAAAAAATAAAAGATGCAAGCACCTAGCTATAGTAAAATCTCGAGGAATTTGACTGTTTCCATGATAATTAACTATTCAATCATTCACTTTCATTAATATAATTATTTACACACACACGTAAACTTTAAACATGTATAATATATATCTCACATAAATAATAAAATATAAGTAATCTGCACTAAGTGTCAGGTGAGCACGAGCTGATAAAATAATATAAAGTGAATAATGTATTGAGTTATGATTTAAGAGTAGGTATGTAAAATATTACAAAATAAAAATTTTCATAACTTACTTAAAAATTGATATATCGTAGAAGAACAAGTTTCAAACACAGAATATTTTCTAAGGTTTGATTTTGATTATAAGTCAGTTCACTCTATAATATTACAAATAACAATAGAAAATCGGTTGTTCTGGACACAAATGTGCTTTGTTGTACGG
>PVMI01085144.1:0-12438 GCA_008528875.1 Aulacorthum solani
ATTAAGAAGCCAATATGTGCGTTTATTATTTAAGAACTACCCACTATAGCATTAGCATAAAACATTTGTTTCACCAACCGTTAGTCAACTTTTGGTGTCGGGCTTGTTCATCATGCAGCCTTTGTTCCAGTTCTTTACACCTCCTGGCATCTATAGACACCTGATTAGCTTGATTAATTTCCTTCTGCATGAAGAACTCTTTGTGGGTATTCTGAAACAAAATATTGGTTTTTTTTTTTTAACGAAACCATAAAATGTATTAACCTGATACCATTCTCATCTATCAATAGTTTTGTTAAACATGATTAATAACTAGACAAAACTTAATTGTATGAATCTATGCTAATATTTTAAAATTAATGGTACCAAGCATTTTTATTACCTAATAATTTAACATGTATATTATTTCATATTTAATTGGCATGGATATTTTTAGAAACTCTAATAACCAAATTGTTGGCACCTATATCAGACATGGTTAACTTTAACAATGCAACAAGAATTTGATTCGAAAAATATCGCAGCTGACAATGGTATAAAAGTATAGTAAATAATGTTAAAATTCAATAGAGAGTAAAATCCAAAGTAACTTAGTTAGTTTTAAATATCATCTGTAACTACTTACTGAAAGTACATTAAGATATTCTTGTAATTGAAAAATTTCATTTTTGAGTGTACTCCTTCTTTGCAACAGACTTCGGCATTCCATTCCTAATTTTTCACGATTTTTTTTTAAGTCAAACTGCTTCTTTATACACTCACCATTTGTCTAAATAGTAAAATAAAAAAAGTATAATCATTAATTGGAAAAAATATTATTATTGAAAAAACACACATTTAAATTTTCGAGACATTTTTCACATTCTTTTTTAAATTGACAGTTAGCTACTTCAAGGTCAACTTTTTTGACAGGAATAACAATTTGAGATTTCAATCTTTCATTTTCATTTTTAAGCTTTTCCATTTCTTCTTCGATTTTCACACAGTAGCTGGAAAACTCTTGTTGAATGCAATTGATCTGTGGAAATAATAAAAATCATTTAAATTGTATTTGGATAAAAAATGTTTGAAAAAATAATTACTTGTTCTTCAAGTTCAGCATTTTCGTCAATAGAAGGTAATTTATTATCAGTTGTTTCTTCTAACATATCACTGTACTCTTTAATCTTGACTTCTAGATTATTCAATTTTTCTTCACTAACTTTTTTCTCCTATAAAACATATAATTCTAATTTTTGTAATTTGAAAATTATTTTACAAATAACCTATAGAGTAATATTGATTTTACCAACAATTACATTTGTGACAATTTAAACAATTCAAGTTAAAAAAATACTGACCAATTCATTTAGTTTGCGTTCTTCTTCTAATTTTAGTGACCAATATTCTTCACACTCAAAGTATTCATTGCGCAGTGCATCTATACCACGTTCCAATTCAGTACCTTCATCTTTTAACCTTTTAGCCTCATCTAGTGCTTTGTCTGCTACTTCACATAGTTGATTGTACCTAGATTCCCAGTACTTTTCAATCTTTTCACACTTGTCTTGCAGCTCCTGATTTTCTGATTTACACTGATTGTACATCTGTTTTAATTTTTCAACACTACCATTTGTTACTTCTTTTAAAGTAGATCCCATAAATTCTGTTTCTATTGAATTTTCAAATTGCTTATTCAATGACCTCCTGGTTTGATGTTTATTTAAAGATGAAGTCATAAAACTATCGGGAGATTCTTGCATTGATTCTAGTGCATCATTTTCTTCAACGTGTTGTGAATGGTCTGATTTTGGTATTTTTTTCATAAGTTCCAAATATTCAATTAGTTCATCTAAATGACAAGATTCAATTTGTGATTGAGAGGATAGCGCTGTTTTTATATTATTTACAATCATTAATGACGTCTGAGGGGATTTCTGACATGATTTTTGTGAATTTTCAACCTGCCAAACAAAAGTGAAATAATTGATTAATAAAAAATTCACTTTACTATATATTTCACTTACTTTATTCCATGTATCTTGATCAGACTCAATTGTATATGTTTCAAATGTATTTGTACAATCACTCCCGCCTTCCTCAACAGAAAATTCGGTAGTAAATTCTTTCACTTTGCCAAAGCAGTTGGGACTATTTTTTTCGGCTAAGAAATTCCTGACATTACTATCAAATGACCTATCATTATCAACATTCTCTATCCTAAAAAAACCACAAAACCAATATAAATAAATGCTACATTTTATAACAGTTAAACCTTAACGGTATTACGACATACATTTTAGTAGCTTCAAGCTCAATAATAAGTTCATCATTTTGGTCTCTAAGACATTTATTTTCATTTTTCAAACAATCAATTTTTTGCACAAGGTCAATTATTTGTTCATTATTAGATTCCAATTCTAGTTCCTATAGATCAATCAAATACATTGAACGATTAACTTGAAATCTAATTCATTTTTTTAAGAATACTCTTGAAAATTATTGGTAGTAAGAATTAGATAAGACTTAGTTTTAATTAATACTTTATATTTATTTTAATTATGTTTTAGATATAAACAACTATGTTTTCTCATTTTTCTGAAAAGCTAACAAGGGCAAATGATAAAATATGGAAATCAATCTTAAATACTTATTACAATATGTGACACATTACCTTGAGTCTTAACTGTGGAATTTCTTGAACTTGAACTTCTAATAAAACATTCTTTTGTTTTATTTCATCTAATTGTTCATATAATGTGGTATTTTCACTTTCTAATAAGCTCAGTTGCTAAAAATAAAATTAATTTTAATTAATACTAAATAAAATTAATTGTTTACACTAAACATACTTTTTTGTTGTTTAAAAGTTCAGATTGTAATTCATTTTCATAATTTTGTACTTGTTGTAATTTATCATTGAGCAAAATATTTTGGTTAAGTAATTGATCTTTTTCTGAACTCCATTGATCAATGAGTGTTCTTCGTTCCTCGTGATGTTTATGTTCTAGTGCACTAAATGATATTAAATTTCTTGATTAGAACGCTTGTCTGTATATTTGATATATAATGACTCTAAATTATACTATTACGCAATTTTGTTTGCTGAAGATTTTTCTAAACGCATATGATTTTCATCAACTTCTTGCGCAAGCATTACTGCTCTATTGTTGGCAGTATCAACATCATATTTTAATTTGTCTCTTTCACAATTCATTTGCTCAATGATCATTCTGAAAACATGTTACATTATTAGAATTAATTATCATAAAAAATAGATTTATTTTTAATTTTGTCCTTACTTTAGCCACTTAACCTGATATTCATTCAAAGAACTTAGAGCTTTTAGCAATACAAATGGTGTATTAATCAAATCATATTCTGTTAATGAAGATTCAACAAAATTTTTTCGAACTTTATGGAGTTGATTGCTGATAGTAGTAACTAGATCAGGTATATAAATAGAATCCTGGGATGTATCGGTACCTAGTTCTTGTAACAAGTTAACAGACTCTGGTATACCACAACTTTCCCAGAGTTCAATAATTGTGTTTACACTCACCATCCTAAAAAAAGTATCGATGTCCAAATCAATTACATTGAATATTTATATTAAAATTATGAACACACTTACATTGAGTTTGGTAAATTATCTTCTCTGTGATAATATGATGTAGAAGAGACTCCTGATGTTGACGTTTCAGAATTTGGTGAGACAGACCGGTAATCGAAACTACTGATTAATTCGAGAACTTCCTTAATTGGTATTCTTTCATTAGAATATTTATCGTTTATCTTCTCAAATAATTTTTCATTGCAGTCAAAATGTTGAATTACATCAAAAAATTGAGTTTTAGATATAAGTCCACTTGAAGATATATCCATGTGTTCACAGGCCAAACTTAAATTATGTTTGTCCATTATCAATCGTTCTTTTAACAAATCTAATAACAGAAAATTTTTTTTGAGAGATTTATAAAATTACTATCTGAGAGAAAGTTGTTTTCTTGACAACTACTTACCATGTTTGTCATCACATTGTGATAACATGTCTTTATTCTGTGTTTCCTCGTCCAATTTCAACTCTGGATTAATCTGTAATGAGATAAATTATTATGCACCTATAGACCTATTAAATTAACATTTAACTAACTTGAACATATTCTAGTTTCTGAGGAGATAATGGTATGCTGCTGTTTAAATCTTGAGATATATCTGACTGGTTTAATATAAAACTATCTTCTCGAGGCTTTGTTCGACGTCCATATTTTTTTTCTCCAAAAACATACTTAGGAGATATTTCTCTCACTGCAATATGAAAAAAACAATACTAAACTATTAAAGTATCATATAAAATCAAACGTAAATGAGATAATGATTTGTCTAATAAGGTCGCACTAAGCTATGTTAACGTCCTTCACAATCAGATTGGAATTAAAAAAACCTTTCACTATTGACATGCTATAAACATAATTCATGATTAATGGTTTTTAATATTGATTTTTATATTATTTATTATATTTTCATATAGTAATACACCTTCAATATGGTATTGTTATCACTCATCAAATACTCAAATATCCAAAAATGTTGCATTTTTAATAGGTATTTAAATATTTTTGAAATACATTAAAATATACTTCTCCCTAATTTGCAATGCTATAATATTGTAGGTATTACAAATGGCAGGTAATATCACTTCTCAAAAATAAAAAATGTTCCATTATACTTAAAATTAAATATTAATTAATTTATTATAGAAAATGAAATTAGGGGATGTAAGAATAACTAATATATATTTGTTTTAATGTCCAATAAACATTTCCAACATGAAGTTTATTTATATTAATAGATCCAATGAACATGTTCAAATACGTCACTAATGTGCCTATGTAGTAAAATATTATTTATATATAGTGGTCATATATTATTTGTTTTACTATTATCGTACATACAATTTTAAATATAAATGCAAATGATTTGATATTATAAATAAACAGATAATACTAAAATATTTAAGATGAAAAGTTGATAACTTAAATATGTACACAAATTAAGCCTAATATGTAGGTACAAATGAATTACCTAATAGTATAGGTACCTAATAAAAATTTATATTTATTAAATTGTGTATTAATAACATACATAGGTACCTGTATAGGTATAATGGATTATAAATATTAAATGTAAATAATATATCATATTTATGTTATCTTCCTAGTATGTCCTATTTACTTTAATTTAATTGCCTACCAGCACATTTATAAAAAGTGATCCAATCAACTGATACTAACCAACAAACAAATTTAAATAGAAATTTATAAAAAAAAAATTTTCTTTTAAAATGCTCTAACTTTTATAAAACGGATTCTAAAAATTAATTGGTATTCAAATAATACACTTTAATGTTAATTTTAATAATAGGTTGATTTTAAAATTTGATTAAGTAATTACCAAATATCTCTTTGATTACTAATTAGTTATAATTATTAGTAGTATATATTATGTATATGTAGGTAGTAGGACAGTAGGTACAATAATTGTTTATTACTAAACCATTTAATGTTAGCTTATTTGCATAAAGCAAATACATGTCAATAATAATGTATGATAATAAAAATATATATTAATCTTATCTGTATAAAGTATATATAATAATAGATAGGTGAAGTGAAAGGAATGTAGAAAACAAGGTCAAACATACCTACCAGAAGACTTATAAAATTACAATATTTGACAACAATTTCACAGAACATGTACACAACATATTGTTGTAAAAAAATAATTTAGTGTTCCTATGTATGAATAAACTATAATAAAACTGAGTTCTTACCGGGAGAGATGTCTCTAGAATAAGTTTCATCTTTTGAGCCATTATTGGCCAAATAAACAAGAGCGTCACGGAATTGTTCAAATGAAACATTAGAGTTCTGATCCAAGAATGACCATAATTGTTTATGTTGGCTAAAATCCAACTGTAATGTTTCACAAAGAGCGTTCACCCCCTTATGATCCAATTCATCATTTTCATCACTATCAAAACTTTTGAATATGTTATACAATTCTTTTTCGTAAGGTTCTTCCATAATTATGTGTACAAATCATCACCAGTACTGTAAAAACAACAAGACAATAAGTAAATATTTACTGTTAATATCGACTATCAACAGTATACTATTTGCATAACACGAATAACAAGATTTTTGTACCTATTGTTAGGTTCTTCAACAATAAATCTTAACTACATACCCATATTATAAATAGGAAACCGAATTATAACTAAAAAATAGAAGGTGTTTAGTCATCACGGTGTTGGATAATGAACATATTGAACCTTAATAGTTTAGTTTTTTTCACGGGCAACCGCCACAATATGTCAGCAAAGTTAATTGAACAATTTCAAATTAATATTAATACTAAGTCCACTCACCAGTTATAGGATAAGTGGTACTGTGCCACAAGATACGCGGTGTTACGACGAACGAATATCAATCGATTTTAAACGAATCGAACACGGCTCGGAAAACATATTTTCTATTCTCGACGACGACTATTATTATAATTTATAATCATCACACGAAAATGCGAAATACCAATCGGAAAATTGCTTTTATCAGTCTTTCTGGTACGGGTGGTATGAGTAATGTTATCACTATCCAAGGAAGTTGTAAGCTGTCGAGCGCAATCTCACTGGCCGCACGGCATTGTTTGAGGTTACTTCCTTTAAAACATCGCGAACTTATGAAAACAACAAAATATTAGTAAATACGTTTTCAGAAAGAAAACAAAATCTTTTCGTACAACAAATTGAACATTAATATTGTAAATATATTGTTTTAACTTTTGATATTCAATAACGCAACAGTAAGTCTTTTTAAACTCTTATTATTACAGTTTATAGTAATCGACTTACGTATACGCCATTTGTTCTATGATAACATTAACATGTTGTTTTTAAGCCTTAAAATCTTAATTGATAACAAGTGTACTTCGCACCACTTAAACTTTTAAGGATATAGCTTTCAGCCTTGTAGCCTGTAGGTAGTTCTATTCATTCACGAGACGTGTGTAAGCGGTTTACTTATTAGGTAGCCAACTATTACTATTCATACATTATATGACTACTGCCAGCAGCTATATAATATTATGTACAACTTTAAAACCAAACGAGTAATAGGTCGAAAGATCCCATATAGTGTTAGCTTGGTCTTGAAATCAATTTTAAACCACCGTTTTTAGAAACAAATTAAATACTTGTAATAGCGCCAGGTGTGCTGAAACATTTTAACTATAATATATCTAATTTTAAATAAAAGAAATTTATATTATGTGGAAACATTGATCAACTTTTATCATAGAAAACTATAAAATACTAATGTGATATATTATGTTGTTTTTAAATCATAATCCAACTCATGATTGCATGACAATAACAATATCCAACAATATGAAAAATCAAATGATTTTTTTACTAAATTAAACCTATACCTACCTATTTTCTTGCATTTGTTTTAAAGCACCTTAATCTGATATTTTTAAACCTTCACTTATCCTGTTTATATTCTTTTTAGTTCAATTTTAGCTGTATAAATTATATTTTGTTTTATTTTGATTTTATTCGTATTTTCAGTATATTATTTTAATTTAATTTTCAGAGAAACAAATCATGCCACAAAATGAGTATATGGAACGGCACCGTAAATTATACGGTCGCCGTATGGATTATGAACAACGTATGCGTAAGAAGGAAGCTCGTGAGCCTCATTTACGTTCTGATAAGGCAAAACGTCTTCGTGGTCTTAAAGCTAAGCTTTACAACAAGGAGCGTCGCAATGAAAAGATTCAAATGAAGAAAAAGATCAAAGAGCATGAAGAAAAACTACAGAAGAAGAAGGAAGAGAAACCCAAAGAAGGTGCATTGCCAGTTTATTTGCTTGACAGAGATGTTCAATCAAGTGCCAAAGTACTCTCCAATATGATCAAACAGAAACGTAAAGAAAAGGCAGGCAAATGGGATGTACCTATACCTAAGGTGCGTGCTCAATCAGACAATGAGGTATTCAAGGTCTTCAGAACAGGCAAATCTAAAAGAAAAGGATGGAAGAGGATGGTAACAAAAGTATGTTATGTTGGAGAAGGATTTACTCGTAAACCACCCAAGTTTGAAAGGTTTATTAGGCCAATGGCTCTGCGTTTCAATAAGGCACATGTAACTCACCCCGAACTTAAGGCCACATTTTGTCTACCAATTATTGGTGTAAAAAAGAATCCTAATTCTCCAATGTATACAAATTTAGGTGTTATAACTAAAGGTACTGTAATAGAAGTAAACATTAGCGAGCTAGGTCTGGTAACACAGACTGGTAAAGTAGTATGGGGAAAATATGCACAGGTTACTAATAACCCAGAAAATGATGGTTGTATTAACGCTGTACTTTTGGTTTAAGTTCATACATTTGTTTTTGTTTCGACTGTAATTAATAAAATAAATATTTATTTTATGACACCCACTGTTTTTTTTTTTTTAAATTTAAATAATCCTTTTGTTTTTTGTGTGCTGTAAGTTAAGAGTTTGAAATAGTATATACATCAAGTATTGTGAGTTTGAATAAGATGTGATTTCAATTTATCACAAAAGTAAAAATGTAACGGTTGCAAACTTCCAACTGTTGTACACTACAACTAATTAAATAAAGTGCAAACTACAAGTTGTGATACTTTAGTTTTTAATATTCTAACTGTTAGAATTTAATAGAACATTTATTATACAGGATTCAGCAGTGGGTTCTGACAAATTTTGGTCTTTCAAGTTTTTGAACTAAGGCATTAGACTATTAGAGTCAAAGTAAAAAAAGGAATATTTGATTATTAGAAGCAACATTTTAAGTCTTAAAAATGTCATTACTTGAACAACCACCTCCAATTATATTGATCCCAGCAGAAATATCAAAAATATTTTATGGTTATTATGGATTATTCACAGGATACTAATAATGTGAACTATATATAATATACTTAATTGAACAACATACCCGTCAATCTTATCTATTTTAGTGTGTGACCAATGACCACAGTGCACTTAAATACTTCAGAATTCAATGTTGAGTACTCAGTATACCTACCCATTATAAAACTAATATTTTTATAACACATCATTTATATTTTTAAAAAAAAGCATTTGGTGTATAAATAAAAATAGATTTAGTTATGAAATTACTAAACTATACAAATTGTTTAACTACAAACTTATAAAGAATCATATTCTTTATACCAAATACTAACTGCAGTATTCCGTATTACCTACTCAGCTTTTTCCAAGTCTGAACAATTTTTGTTTTCATTCTGATTATAATAATATTCATAGAACTACGTTACATAGACATTGCAGACATAGTTTGCGTGCATCTCCTGTTTATTTTTTATACACATAACTTTGATAAACTTTGTTTTTTTTAATTACGAGAAAGAAATAAGAAGAAAAAGTATACTTTGCGTGTATAGTCGCCGCCATTAAAACATTTTTTCATAATTTATCGAATTTTTAGCTTTATACAAGGTAGGGTTTTTCAACAAGCTCACTAATCAACCAAATGTTTTCTTTTAATAGTAAATTTATTCAATTTCTGAATTTTTGAAATTTTAAATTAACTTAAACTCCATATTTTAAAATTTATGAGATTTTATAATATGTACAATATAAAGACTATCACCTGGTGATAAAAACTTCTCTGTTTCAAATGAGAGCCCGCCCTATTTTACTTTAATTTTTTTGGTGAGTGATTTTTTAAGAACGTCGATGTACCTAAATCAAAATTCGAACTAGTAGTTTCTCAGTTATCAAAATGCTTATACTATGGATAAAAATCATTAAAAATTAGTTTAAAAAAATAAGAAATAGATGTAATAATATTGGATTTAGTATTTTATTATACGTCTTGGACCATTTCTACAAATTATAAATGTTGGTGGTCTAATATTAATTATAATATTATATAAAAAAGTTGATATATTTAAATGTAAACACATAAAAGGAATATTTGTTTTTATTCTATATTGAGACTTGCGTTTCACATTTTTTCTTTTAATAATGTGCATGTTGAACCTATACCAATGTCGATAATGATTATACAACTGTTTAAAATGCCTGTAACCTCTGCAACATGTTTTTTTTTAAGTGTACCGCCTTCGACTACTACGGTTATTAGAGGGGCTTGAAACTAATTTTGACCACCAGTACAGACCGTTTAAAACCGAAAACGATATCCAAAACCAAAACTAAAATCCGAAAAAGTAAATACCGATATTCAAAACCCAAAGAGAAATTGAAAAAAAAAATAATAACGATTTTTAAAACTTAAACTCGAAATGAGAAAAAATAAGACGGCTTTCCGAAACGGAAATCAAAAGATTATAACATTAATTTGTACCATTTAAATATCTCTAATAAGCATTTCAATTATACCTAATTTAATGTCTGTTGGGAATCTATGAATAATATAATTTAAAGTCATGGACCATGGTATTTGCTGATTAGGTAAGAGTGTGTCGCGAAAATCTGGCCGATTCTTATACAGGTGATAGCAATATTTTGACGTCGGCCGTGATCCGGAAGTGTATATCTCTGTTATATTGCGCTTTTGATGGACTTTAGTCTGTTGATGTGTGGAATAGAGTTCCAGTGATATTGTCATGAGAAGATGATTTTATTTTTAATAGATATTAAAATGTCATTGGACGATATTTTATCAATGGTGTCGTCAGATAAATTTGTAGTGGTTAGGGAGGCTGATTCTTCGAATATTTCATTTCCTTTTCTTATTACACGGAAAGGTACCCACATACATTCAATAATTTTCCGAGAGGTAACTAGTGTGCATGATTTGAATGATCTCGTTTTTGATACTGTTTTTTTAGTATAATACTTGATATTTGAACCCAAAATTTAAATATTAAAATTGTCTACACATGATATGATTATCAAAATATGTTGTACTTTTTTTAACTATAGACATTATATGGCATTTTAGATTATTTTTAGATATTCTTTTCCTCCGTGAGTTAATATATTGAACATTTAATCTCACAAGTTTTTTTCGCGGTTATTAAAACAAAAAAAATTGGATAAAAAAATAGTTTATTTCATACGATTAAGTTTTACATTATTTTAATTAATTATTATAATCGTCATCTAAACGTTCGTGAAGAGGCCAAAACGTCCGAAACCAATTTTTCACATGCGTGCTTAACTGACAATACAGAAGCACCTTGATTTTGTTTAATCGAGTTCTTGACTTCAAATTGGTAGGTTACGATTATTAATCCACTCGAATAAATTGTATGTCGAAAATTCAGTTATTTAACAAAACTTATAAACTCAAAAAAGGTTTTAAATTAATGATTGTAAAACGGCTCAGGGCCTACCGAGCTTCATACATTTATAAATAAAAAAAATGTTTTTATTCTTTTATGATTAAATGTAGTTCACAGAAATAAAATCTAAAAATTATTCTATAGCTTATAATTTTTTATTTGCGTTGCTCATTCCTTTCAATGTTAAATACACACTATTTACTCAGGCGTTTAAAAAATTATTATTAAATATGACATTTTCGACAAATGGAAAATAATACCATTTTTTAACATAATAAAATTATACACTGTACTCTAAACTTTATTAATTTTTTGCTGAAGGAGTGTGATTATAAAATAAATCTAGAAGTATTATTTTTTTCTATTCATTGTTCATTGTTCAACGTTCACATATTTTTAAAAAAATTTTCTGATATTAAATCAAAATGATTTTCTTCAAGCAAAGTTTAGTAACGTTTACAATTCTAAGTATTGCAGTTTTTATTATGCCAGTTACCTTAAGTTACCTAGGGATTAATTTATGGTCATTGCAAGGTATGGACTAATTTATTGAAATATTATGGTTATATTTGTATTATGATGCTCTATTATGTCGATATTATTTACCAGTGATTTGTAAATTCTTTAAAAAATAATTAAAAAACTGAAACCAATCAAGAGAAAACATTACGTATTGTGAAAATTTAATTTTTTTTTGCAACACTGAATTAACATTATCCACAATAACTTTATTTTTTCCTCGATAGACTTTTTAAAGACTATTATAATTTGAAAATCATTATATCGTTATTTGTAGTAAATGGACAATAATATGACTTAAAATGTATTTTTTTATTTTTAGAAGCGTGTAAAAGTAATATTTTTAAATAATAATTAATAAACAAATAGGTAGTACACTATTACCAAACTTATACTTTTTATGATATCCCCATATAAATATAAAACAATTTAAAAATGTATTTATTCAGAAACGCCAATAACTATTTTAGCAAAACAACATTATTAAATAAAAAATAAAAAATAAACGTCTGACGCGCTCGGGGGCTGCCGTGGTATAGCTATTATATATCAATTTGAAAAGAAAAAAAA